>CAJJDP010000077.1:0-275656 GCA_905182995.1 Paramecium octaurelia
AAAAAATAATTGTGAATTAGAAAATTATAATAAAATATTTCGCCGATGATGTCATAAGTGGCATGTTCTGAGAAGGTTTCTCCTAAACCTAACCTACGGCCTGTGGGACTGAGATCGGCTTAGAATGGCATAATGACATGCAAGAGATCGGTGATCAGAGGAAAAGAGTGAGATTTCGTTTGGGAGCTCCTAACAACCCGGTGGAGCCTAGCTGCTTGAGGGGGATGTTGAATTACATTGTGAATTAGAAAGCAGCCTAACTTGAATTTTGAGAAGTGTTACTCCATATAAGATTCTTAAAAAATTATGGACTTATGCATTCTGCCTCATATTAGGTACCATAACAGGGCTGTGCTGAAATCAGTAATCTTACAATGGTAAATTATAAAAATGAATTGTTTAGAAGAGTGTTGGGATTAAATAAAACCTTCCAAAGTCTATTCTTGGTGGTATAGTATGACGATTGGAGTTTGATATTAAAGAAAGTGGGTACATAAGAAAATAATTAAGGATTGCCTTAATTTGACGTCTTATGTATTCTAAGGATTTACATGGCTTTAGAACACATAACTTTACAACTTTTTCCTCTGAAAATAACGCTAAGATGATGATCTGGTGATTTGCAATTTTAAAATGAAGGCTTTGATTCCTATGATGCCTTGATAAGGAAATTCATTGATGAAAATGACATAACCTAGAAGGAATAAAATAATTTGATTGAATGGAGGAGGAGTGGAGAGATCTATCAGTTAACTGAAAATGAGGGAAGGATTCTGGTTATGAGTTCTTTGAACCTTTTAAACATGGATGGAGAAAATGTAGAACAAATAACAAAACATGACGTTGCAACATATTATGGATCATTTGTTTGGGCGATTAGGATAGCACATCGTAAAATATATCCAGAATGTAGAGCCGATTTTTTGTTCTTTAGTAAAAAAAGCAATGCCGAGAGTTAAAGGCTAATTAAATAAAAGTGTAAGCGATTCTTAAGAAAGACCAATAACCAGTAGTGATCATTATTCGACATGAATTATATTTATTATTATTCAAGGCATTCAAAAACTATTTTTTTTTTCTATATTTATTATTTTTTATAACTGATTGTCTTAAAAACATTTAGTGAGGTTAGACTAACTTTAGGAGGATTCCTCTAGAATTAATAAAGGGCTATACACGAAAAAGAATTTCGCAGCCTTAACAAACAAACAAAAAAGTATGAAATGCACATTTGAGAACAAAAAAATGAAAGAATGAAGTAAACAAAATAATCAATTTCTTTATGATTTACCATTTTATAGTATTAGCTACCAATTATTATCAAAGCATTGAGAACTAATATTTTAGATTTTATAAAAATGATGCTAATTTTTTATTATACTTCTATTCTCTATTCATAAAATTTCAATCTCTTCAAATATTTAGGTGATTCACTAAAGATAATTTATGGTTTCTTTTTTATAAAAATATGGAAAAGATATGTTTTAAAAATTTATGGTATAAGACTGTTAAAATAAGTAATAGAAATTGAATATAAATATAATGAATTGCACTTATCATCATCATCCAGTAACAATGATATGCATAGCTCCTCATTAGAATTAATGCTAAAGGAGACTTTGCCCTGAATGCCAAGATGAACATTAAGTGGATACTCAATATATAATTTCGATTAAAAGATTTAAAGAAATGGTTAATAAGAAATTAAAGGAATCTAATCTTGATAATTATTGTGAATTAAGAAATTAAAGAACGAATTTTAAATCATTGATTTCTTAGTATGAAACCATGTTAAAATAAATTTGGGAAAAATTATAAGAATCAATAAAATAGATTTATGATGCAATTGAGAGAGAGAATACATCTTATTTGACAATCATGAACGAAGTGAATCCAACAGAATTATCAAATACAAATTTTGAAAAATTAGTTTAAATTGTTATAGGAAAAACATTAGATGTCAAAATAGATATTACAAATTCTGTTTTGGAGAGCTTGCAAATAATGCAGAACTAGTTGGAGCAAGAAACTAATGCTTTTTAAGAGAAGTTGTAGAAAAAAATGATAGAGAAGATATCAAAGATTAAATAAGCATCAGAAATAAGCATTTAACCTATTTGGGTAACACAATAAGGTTATGAACGAAAAGAAGAATTATATGACGTACTAGCTTATACAAAATATATTGATGAATAATTCCTAAAAAGGATTATCGAGAAGATTAGGAAAGCGAAAATTACAGATTGTATAGAATTTCTTTCAAATCTTAGTAAAAAAAGCAATATAAATTAATCATAGAGAAATTTTATCATTAATATAATTAAAAATATTAGTGAAATTTGTTTTAATAAGAAAAACTATTCATCTGAAAATTATTAAGAAATTAAAAAGGACTTAATTAAATAAATAGCAGGTGAAGAGAAAATAGTCTAATTTCTGAAGTTTCTTGTTCAACTGACAGCCTTTGATGAGAAATTTATTCAATCTGGGTCCAATTCCCTCAATTTATTAGTAGAGATGAAAGTAAATGTGAAAGAACAAAACTTTGAAAATATCAGGATTAAGGATAGTTCTTTGGTTGGTGGTAATTTTGCAAGATGTAATTTTAATGGGTCTCATTTTGATAATGTTGATATTAGTGGAGTAAACTTCAATTAAGCTTAATTATTTAATTGTAAATGGAGAAATATAAAAATACATGAGTTAAATAAATTAGATGGTCATTCAAGTTATGTTTAATCAGTCTGTTTCTCTCCTGATGGTACTACATTGGCATCTGGTAGCTATGATGGCTCTATTCGTTTTTGGGATGTTAAGACAGGATAATAAAAAGCCAAATTAGATGGTCATGATGACAATCAATCTCCTTTTGTTTATTAAATATGTTTCTCTCCTGATGGTACTACATTAGCATCTGGAAGTTAAGATAGTTCTATCACTTTATGGGATGTTAAGACCTGTTCATAAATAGGCAAATTACAAGGTCATCGTGATTCAGTTTATTCAGTCTGTTTCTCTCCAGATGGTATGACATTAGCATCTGGAAGTTAAGATAAGTCTATTTGTTTATGGGATGCTAAGACAGGATAATAAAAATGCAAATTAAAAGATCAAGAACAATATGTTTATTCAGTTTGTTTCTCCCCTGATGGTACTACATTAGCATCTGGAAGTGGAGAATGTTCTGTTCTCCTATGGGATGTTAAAACAGGACAATAAAAAGCCAAGCTAGATGGCCATACGGAGTCCGTCATGTCAATTTGTTTCTCTCCTGATGGTACTATATTAGCATCTGGCGGTGATGATTTGTCTATCCTTTTATGGGATGTATATACAGGGAAAATAAAAGCCAAATATAATGGTCATCTTAAATCAGTTTAGTCAGTCTGTTTCTCTTCTGATGGTACTATATTAGCATCTGGAAGTTCAGATAATTCTATTCGTTTATGGGATGTTCAGACAGGTTAATTAGAAGCCTGTTTAGAAGTTCATAGTGATTATGTCATGTCAGTATGCTTCTCTCATGTTCAAAACATATTAGCATCTGGTAGTTCCGATAAATCTATTCGTATATGGGATGTTAAAACAAGATAATAACAAGCTGAGTTAATAGTTCATAAGTAGTATATTACATCGGTATGTGTCTCTCCTGATGGTTCTACATTAGCAACTATTAGTGGTGATCAGCCTAAGGGCTTATGGGATGTACAATCAGGATAACAAATCCTGCCTTCTGATTAGCGCTACAAAGATACTCTTGCTTAATTTAAACCACCCATGTTTAACTATAAACTTCTACCAGAAAGCGGTATTTTTTTATAAAATTCTTTAGCTATTTCTACTTTAAATATTCTCAAAATTTCTTAAAAGCCCATATTAGAAGCCAAAGCAGCATTAATCTTTTAAGGAGAATTTCTAAATTCCAAAGGTGAAGATTAAAGATCATTGTTTAAGGGAAGTTTTATTTTAGAAAACTATATTGAATCAAACTCTTAAGAATATTGAACATTGAAATGAATATTTGAAATATACAATAATTAATTAAGTTCTCCTATTTTTGGTTTCAATATTCCAAAATATTTCTTTTATTATTTCACTAGTATCATGAATTAAGATTGTCATAAACCTTTTAACTATAATTTCAGGTATCAACAACATTTTGTCTAAGTGATATTCATATTAAAATATACTAAATTACATCTAAGGGTTAAATATGAAGATAAAGGAGTATATAGTCTTCTAACCGTAAATACTTCTGATACATATTAAAATTAACTCTGTTAATGATTTATCTTTCGACTAAAAAAATGTATTAATTCAATTCCTGAAATATTATTGATTTATCATATGGAGTCTATTAATTAATTTATTCAAAATTAAAAAAAATCCCTCTTTTATGTAATTTAAATGAGTTTGATTAAGCCAACCATATCAACAATTAAAGTAGTTTTCTTATAGTTACAATATAAAGCATAATATTGTTGGCACTAAAATTACTTGTCTAGAAGATCTGAATCCCTATCTACGAAATGAGTTACTCTGCGTGTTACTTCTATTAATTAAAAAATTTGATTAAAGTATTATAGGATTTGGCAGAGGTTTTATATTTGAATTCTTAGCATTGAACTGTTAAAGGACTTTAATGATATGAAATTGAATATCTCTTGAAATTTGATGAAAAAAACATAGGAAACAAAATTTGGAAAGGTGTTGATCTCTTATTCAATATCTGAATGTTCAGTGATTTATAAAAATTAGACTATAAGCTTTTTATCATATTTAGATTGGAATGGGATTAAAATGAATTTTCTTCAGATATACATTGGTTGGAAAATTAATATTGAGTGAAACAAATATTGTGTTATTGATAATGATTAGATTGTTGGAAATCTAGAGAGAAGCAATATAAGATTTATGCTAAAAGAAAATCTCATAAATTAGGAAAAGTTGACAAATATATTTGAATAGGATCATTATTTTACATCTTGGGCGTAACAATCCTGTTATTATCCCAACTTGGTTCAGAAATATAGAACAAAAGATACATTACAACAATTAATATTTATTTAATGGGGAAACTTTATAACAAAAGATGATGAAATATATAAATTAGTTGAAAAATCGTTGCTTCTAAAATTGAATTAATTTAAATGGATTAATGAAATATATAGATTAAATTTACTCTGAAATTTTAGTCTATGGTTATTTTCATATTAAGAACATCATTTGCATTATCAAGCAAATGTGATTAATTTTATTTATTATCAAATCAATTTAGATTGGGATAAATTCTCTTTCGAGATAAATATCAAACAATAATATAAATTAAGCATCACATAAAGAAAAAAAATCATATTTTAAAAGATTCTCTTTCGCTAGGTTGATTTGAATCATCAAATCCAGAATCATTTTTTTGTGGTTCAACAAAATAACCATTTGTTTGTCTATTAATCGATTTGAATTCTATTAATTTGTTATGAATAAAACTAAATGCTCCAGGATATTGGACTTCTAATAATTGTTTGGTTTCTTCTGACACTTGAACCCTTCCTTTTTCTCCATTAGACTCCATTTTGTTTGAAATCATAACANTATATAGTCTTCTAACCGTAAATACTTCTGATACATATTAAAATTAACTCTGTTAATGATTTATCTTTCGACTAAAAAAATGTATTAATTCAATTCCTGAAATATTATTGATTTATCATATGGAGTCTATTAATTAATTTATTCAAAATTAAAAAAAATCCCTCTTTTATGTAATTTAAATGAGTTTGATTAAGCCAACCATATCAACAATTAAAGTAGTTTTCTTATAGTTACAATATAAAGCATAATATTGTTGGCACTAAAATTACTTGTCTAGAAGATCTGAATCCCTATCTACGAAATGAGTTACTCTGCGTGTTACTTCTATTAATTAAAAAATTTGATTAAAGTATTATAGGATTTGGCAGAGGTTTTATATTTGAATTCTTAGCATTGAACTGTTAAAGGACTTTAATGATATGAAATTGAATATCTCTTGAAATTTGATGAAAAAAACATAGGAAACAAAATTTGGAAAGGTGTTGATCTCTTATTCAATATCTGAATGTTCAGTGATTTATAAAAATTAGACTATAAGCTTTTTATCATATTTAGATTGGAATGGGATTAAAATGAATTTTCTTCAGATATACATTGGTTGGAAAATTAATATTGAGTGAAACAAATATTGTGTTATTGATAATGATTAGATTGTTGGAAATCTAGAGAGAAGCAATATAAGATTTATGCTAAAAGAAAATCTCATAAATTAGGAAAAGTTGACAAATATATTTGAATAGGATCATTATTTTACATCTTGGGCGTAACAATCCTGTTATTATCCCAACTTGGTTCAGAAATATAGAACAAAAGATACATTACAACAATTAATATTTATTTAATGGGGAAACTTTATAACAAAAGATGATGAAATATATAAATTAGTTGAAAAATCGTTGCTTCTAAAATTGAATTAATTTAAATGGATTAATGAAATATATAGATTAAATTTACTCTGAAATTTTAGTCTATGGTTATTTTCATATTAAGAACATCATTTGCATTATCAAGCAAATGTGATTAATTTTATTTATTATCAAATCAATTTAGATTGGGATAAATTCTCTTTCGAGATAAATATCAAACAATAATATAAATTAAGCATCACATAAAGAAAAAAAATCATATTTTAAAAGATTCTCTTTCGCTAGGTTGATTTGAATCATCAAATCCAGAATCATTTTTTTGTGGTTCAACAAAATAACCATTTGTTTGTCTATTAATCGATTTGAATTCTATTAATTTGTTATGAATAAAACTAAATGCTCCAGGATATTGGACTTCTAATAATTGTTTGGTTTCTTCTGACACTTGAACCCTTCCTTTTTCTCCATTAGACTCCATTTTGTTTGAAATCATAACATCTGCGCCATAAACATCATACCTTACTATCTCTGTTCCTAGTATTCCTGCGATGACTTTCCCCTAAAAATATTAAATAGAATTACGGTATGTATTCCTATTCTCATATCTAATCCATCAAATCCAATTATCTATCTAACGTTTCTAATAATTTCAATCATCCCAAACCCCAATTCAACAACATTCTTCGCCTCTTACGCAGGATTTCTTTGTCTAATATCTATAATTCCAACTGCAACATAACAATCTCCAATAGTATAAAGCTTGTATGTATTCTATGTTAAACATTTTTTGTCAAATTCTGTGAATAGATTTCTTAACATGTTGACAACTTATTCAGGTTCAACCTTGCTAGAATATTCTGTAAATCCAGCTATATCAGCAAATAACAATGTTGCTTCTTCTAATTATTCCACTAAGACCTCCCTCTAATTATTTGATAAAAATTGTTTTAAAATGTGATTTGGTAATAAATACTTTACTAAGTTTTCTGATTAGTTCTTTTTAATTTCAAGAGATCGCTTATTATTAAATGTATTTAAATCTTAATAAAAAATATTGTATTAGACAGAGAACATCAGAATACCTTAATATATTGTATAATATGCTACTGCCCAATCATTAAACTTAATGAGTACAATTATAATTTGAGCTACACAAAAAAATAATAAAAACACAACCTTATGTTTGATTTGAACAATTGATAAGGAACAAAAGAAACATATCAACAGTATTCCTTCTGAAGCTTATAATTCAAATAATTCCTCACTTTTAAGTAGTACAAATTCTAACAAAATGCTGAACAAAAGAATTATGTAAGTTGCAATAAAATATTAACCTTGATAGAATTTGTGTTTTAACTTTTTGTTTTGTAACAATGCCAGTACCAAAAGTACCATTGTTGAAAACAATCTGATAGCTATAATCAACAATGGACTCTCTATGATAGATTATTAAACAAGAATAAAAAGAGTAAGAGTTTTAGCAAGATATTGTAAAAGATGCAAATATATAGTAATAAATACTATATTTCTACCTTCAGCATTTTATTCTATAAATTCTTTTGCTAATTAATATTGATGGTCCTTAAATCCAAGATATAATTTTTTCTTTTCTAATTGTAAGCATTCGCTTATCACATTACTGTTGTCATCCTCTAAATATCCTTTTATTTTATCGAATTCAATATCATAATCAGGAAAATCATCTATCACATCTATTTAAAGATCTCTTCTTAACTTTTATGAAATTTCTAATAAGAGATTTGATTTCTCGAAGTATGATGCTAATTATTCTTTTTCCAATTGACTTGCTTCTTAATCAGCTTCTAACTAAATATTTTAATTGCTATTAATTTTAATTTAACCTGCAGTTTGATATTATTAAGGCATAGATCGCATAAGCAAAGTTTATCTTTGATTTGCTTTCCTTCTAAATTATTTAACAGGATCTTGCTATTATTGCCTATTCGAGACATCTTAAGAGGAGTCCTGCTATGCTGGAATTGATTGTTTAGATGAATGCTATTACATGATATCATTGTTGGTGTTTGTATTTTAAATGTTGTAGGGAAGATTATCTTATAAATTAAATTAGATGCTTTCCTGTCTTCTCAGTGAGTTTTATGCAAAGGATGATGGTTATTTAGCAGATGAGGGTATATTTCCTTATATCGAAGGTTAAGGTGAGAGTATGTGATTATTGGATTCCTCACTTTTCAGAATAACTCCTCTTTTTTTGATATTCTTCTTTTCAGTATTTCTTTTAATTTCCTTGCTAACTTAATATGTTATTAGTTCTCCTTTTCCTTTAGCAGCTACCTTCCTTTAAGTGAACTACAATTCAGGCATATTAATTTCTAAATAAGCTTCATTTGAAAGAGTGACTTATCCATCTTACCCAGTTGAACAAACTCTGCTGGTTGTATTGACAGTATCGCCGATCAAAGAAAATTGTGGTTTGTGATGTCCTATCACTCCAGCTATCACTCTACCATAATGTATTCCTATCTTGATCGCCAAATGACCAATTTGTCCATATTTAACTTTTCTTGTATGATCCATCATCTCTAAAGATAATTAAACTGCCTAAAATATATTGAGCAATTGTTACTCTTTTAACACAATTTTAATTATAAAATTTTGTTCCTTAGTCGACTGCTTTAAGACCTCCTGCTGCCATATAAGTTTTACCAACTGTTTCTATTTTCTGCATCCCGTTTTATGCACACAATTGATCGAATGATCTAAATAATCCATCTAATATCTTCACAATATTTTCCTTTTCAACCGTTATCAAATCATCAAATCCACAAATATCACAAAATAATATTGAAACATTTCCTTAATTCTCGCTTATCTCAAACATACCCTCTAAATAATATCAATAATATTTATATACTTGCATTAATCCGATCCCGAATAAATTTTGGTAACAAAATTGATAGAACATTTGTCATTTTTGATGTTTCTTAGTTTAGAGTTACATCAAGCATAAAATCCTCCCTATCTAATCTCATCAACTTATATTGCAAAGCCATAAACAAGATGCTTGTTGCTATAACAACGACTTCTCCATTGATTAAGGAGAAGTAAGTAATCTACACTGAGGAAAATTCCATTATTGAGTATTTCTTAATGAATCCGATTACTGACAATATTCCAAGAATAAAATTGATTATAGGTAAGTGGATTCTTGAAAATAACAATACTACGATGTAAGTTTAAGTGAGTAATAATTCATAAATTCCTTCTTGCTATGTTGTTCCTAAATCACAAATAAATTTAATAAGAAATCTAATGAAAACAACCGATAAATTTATGAAAAAGAAATGTTTAGGGTAGATATTTGAACACACCAAAAATAGTAGCACAAACTCTAAGGCTATTCCCAAAATATAGGTTAGAAAATATAATTCAGTTGAAAAATGATCAGTATTATATACAACATATAATACTAAAGCGAGTACTTCTAAAAAGAATAAAGTTATGATTAACTTATATCGCTCAAATTTTAACCAAAGAATTTTTGATAATCTTTTGAATTTCATTTCAGTGTCTTTATTCATAAATTTCAAAGTAAATGGATTGACTTTGTCTTAATTTACTTTTAAATTAGTTCCAGAAACCATTTCTTAAATAGATAGATCAAGTTCATCATTATTTCTTTTAAATATCTTACCAGCAATAACAGCAATTCTTTTAATTAAATTATGGTACTTTCTGTAATTGCTTTTGTTGTTCTATGTACTCACTTTCTATGAAATAATAGAAATTTCTTCATAGCACTAATCTGATTTAATTAAACTTTGACAAAATAATGGTTGTATGGCTTCAATGCAACTACTTAAACATAATTATGCACCGATATAAAAAAAGAACACAAACCAAGAATGAGGATCAGTGAATAATTGCTCAAAAGTCTCAATATTATCATCAAATGTAAATTTCACTGATAATAAGGACATACCTAGCCAACATAATAAGTAGGCAAACACCAATATTATCCAAGCCAATACCTTCTACACTGAGGAGACACACAATTTTACCAAATCACTTCCTACTAACAATATCAAAAGCATTTATCTGATGATTCCAATTTGAGTACTTCCATAAAATAATGAAAAGCACGTCAACCACAGTAAAACCGCATCTAATAAAGCATTACCATTTATTTTAAAAATGAATGATAAGACTTTCTTTTTTTTGAATGTCTTAATGTTAATTTTAAACTATTCTTAATACATCTTTGAATCTCCATGATAATTTTCATTTAATTTAGATATTAAACTTGATATCTATTGTAAAAATAACATTAAACTTTGATAAACTGTCAACCAACTTCCTTCTACTAATTAATTATTCTAAGAACAATTAGTAGAATAAATAAGAAATAGGGCATACAATATCAACAAAGACCTATAGAAAGAAAACACCAATAGATCATCATAAACCTCAGCAAATATTCTACTCTCAAAAAACATTAAACCGCAGAGATCTTCAAAACTATTTACACATATATCAGATGTTGCCATTCTTTATATATCTTTTATGCTATGTTGCCTTTTTAAAGGGTTCTCCAATATTTTATTCATAGATAATCTCTAAGTAAGTTTTCTTTTCGTACTCTATTTTAGTTACTGTTAAGAAACTGGGAAATGACAGTATTATATTCCGATATTTGCTTATCTAAACATCTACATATCATTAAATGAATCTCCAATTGATAAAACCTTTTTATTCCCTTAAAATTATGTTTAGATGATCTTAATAATTTCAGCCTTTTGAAATGCATTAAATCTATAAGCAATAAGAGAATTGCAAAAATATAGAAGGAATGTTAAATGCGCCAAAAATACACTATCCTCCTGAATAATATTAAACTACTCACCACTAAGCACAATTGAAAACGCTCTTATCTCTCCATATTGTTGTTATTACTATTATTGTTGCTATTATTATTATTATTGTTATTATGACTATTGTTAAAATTGATTATGCGAGCTTTTTCCAACTGATTTATTTTAATTAAATGTATCGGGATTATAATAGTTGTCTATACTCTTATGAGCTTTATCCGTTAATGTATTTAAGCGAATCGTTTTTGACTGTACCGCACTGCTCACATTTAGATTTTAATCTGGTATTTTGAGTTATTAGGCCATTTAAGCCAGTTAGTTTTTAATGACCAATTTTGCATTATCAGAATCGAGATATAAAAGTTGATCCGTATTTTATAGCAAACCTGATCTATAGGCAACAGGTAAGACTCGATTCATTTCATCACCAGATAGTAGAAATAAACTCAAATCTGCTTATTTCATCTATTAAATCAATAATTTAGCATCAGGCCTTATCTTTTCTTTAATTCCCAAGACTTGCATAATTTACATATCCTTCTCTACATCATTGAACAATTAAATTAATTCATTTTGTGATTGTTGAAATCGAAATTATGAATATTTATCTAAGAATTCATTTTTTTCATTATCCCTTAAATAGATCTTTGAATAAACTACAGTTCTCATTCCAGCTATATGTAATTTATTAAAAACTCTATCCCAATACTCTCTGCTATTCTTATCAATATCTACATATGATGGAATTTGATTAAGTTCTTCTCTAACTATTAAGACGCAATTAATAAAATCATTTTCTTCTTCCTACTCGTTTATAAAAAATTGAAATTATTCTGCCAATTTATCAGGGTATTGTATCAAAACTCCTAACCGAGGGTGATTTTAATATTATTCATTAATAGAGAGAATCTAGAATTCGTGCATTTCACCTAATAACTCTATGACGTAAGTTATCTTTCCACCTGTTTCATTCGTACAAACAAATTTGACATCAAAATATTAAGCAAATCTCATTAATTCTGAATCTAAAGTGGATTAAGTAGAATCGTGAATAAATTAATCATCATATTAAGTAAATTTTGATGCAATTTCTTAGCATAAAAGTAAAGAGAGAATGGCTTCTTAGTAAAATATTTATGATGGACCACAAACAAGTTTTTAATAGAATTCTTAATCTTTTTAAAATGCGATATCATATGTGTCTTCATCCATTTAATAATATTATAAGGTAGCCTTATTATTAGTATTTCTATTCACGAAGGATGATTGCTTTTTCACATGCCTGTATTCCTCTTTTTTTGTGGCATCACTATCACTCCTTGGTTTTTTTTATCTATCACTCGTTACAGATTACTTATCTTCTTAAGGCATAAGTTGTATTTCCTCAAAAGGACTAGATGAAGGGGATTATTGGATTGATATTGACTAATTAACTATTATTGATTTGTTAAAGAATGGTTTAGGTCTATTTGCCTTTAAATCAGGAGTAATCCTGCAATGAGTATCATCTAAATCTTCAGGTCTAATATTTTCAATTATATGTTAACCAATTAATTCAGTATTGTTTCCTTCAGAATTTTTAACATTTGCACTTTCCAATTCAGATTTACTTAATATAGCTGATTACTATAATGGTTAAAAGGTTGATATTTTATTATTAAAGTTATTCTCATCATTTAAATGAGTTTAATGTAGTAATGTGGATCGAAATTTTTAAGTCTGTTATTTACCTAATGACTTGGATAGACCTGAAACAGTATTTTTGAACCCATTGCTTCTGTTTTTGGATTATTATTCTATAGCAATTTATTCATCAGAATATTCTTCTTATTCTGGAATTCTAAAATTAGGATTTTATTTTAATTATTATTTGAAGTTTTCTTTAAAAAGTTGCCATCCATTTTAAATCTTTTTCTACCCAAACTTATACATCATATCTTCTATAATTATGGATCTCACTCTGAACTCTCCAGTAGTTAATGTTCCAGTCTTATCAAAGCATACATATTCAGTCATAACTAAGTCGCCTATTGAAACCGAATTAAGTTATTCGTAATTTATTTGTGGTTGTGTATTTTGGAAGTTAAGTCCCCCAATACTATTGCCAACTTTGATTCTCATCTCAGATGATTTACTCTGATTAAATTTGATATATTTGTAATGGGCATAACCCATTTCAATGATGTCAACACAATTGTAAAAGTATATTGGAGTCGTCTTTAAATATTGAACCATATAAAATATCAGCGTTGTAGAATCAAAGATTGTTTCATTTTAAGATGCTTAGCAAACTCCGAAAGATGCTATTAGCCAACTTATAAATGTTATTATGATGCTAATTGTTAAAGTTAAAGCGAAGAACATTCTTGACTTTTAAACAAAGAATGATTTCTTTTCTGCTTGTCTCAATTTATCATAACAAATGCAATTTTAACCTGCAAATAACACTAGACCTATCAAATACTAGCATGTCTTTAGTTGTTCCTCCCTGCGAATGATATTGTTTCGATTAAAGTTCTCACCTTTTGGATCCTTTTTTAATTTAATATACCCATAAATGTTTTCATTTTTATCTTTATCAAATTATATTTAACCTGTCAAAATTTTTTTATAATCAAATCCCGATGCTTTGTATTTTCCATTTTTGAGCATAGTCAACTATGTAGGTTACCGACCCTCCTCTGTTGTTTATCCATCTAATTGTTAAGAGGATATTCCAACAATATCGTCAGAAACATCAATAATTAATATATCAGCTGGTGAAATCTCATTTCGTTTTAAATAAATTAAATCACCTACTTCAAGTTATTCCCAATTGATATTCTCATAAAGCATTAATTTTTCCCTTCTTTTAACTGACTAAACTGAATGAGGTTTTTTCTATATCTCTTGTTTAGTAATTGTGACTTGAGGTTCTTTTGAATTTTAGAAAATATCGATCTATTATTGATTTTATTACGATTTATTTCCAGAAGCAATTTCTTTCCTCAATCTTCTATATCTTGTTATACCTCTTTGATTTGTCCTCTTATCGTATTCCATTTTTAAGTAATCAAAGTAGAATGCCTTCACTACTTACAAGACATAATGCATTGAAAGTGGCAAGATGTATACAACCAAGTCTTCAGGACTTAATATTCAACGCATTGTTTACTTAATTTAAAGGTAACTAAAATGAAGAATCATAACAATATAATATATTAGGACTCCTATTCTCTCAAATTATTTGAAAAATAAAAAGAAAAGCAAGGTCTTAAAATCAAAATAACCCGTATTGATCTTATTGCTTAATTCATATTGTTTCACTCCCTTAATATTTACGACTTCTCCACAATCGATTTCAATCTAATGTAATTTATAGTATCAATACTTAATAATGAAACCTGGTTTACTTCCGATTATTTTTGACATTGTCGTACTTTTTTTTCAATTGTTCGTAAATTAATTTTCCAATGGTTTTCATTTATATTTATTATAAAAGTTTGAAAAAATAAGTTATTTCAAAGCAATTTAAATTTTTTACTTGAAAATACTGTTATTAACTCTAATAGGTGAGCCATTTGATCAAAATTTATCTCAGAACAATTACAAGAAAATAACCTTATGATAGTAATTTAATATTAATAATGAAATTTTCATTCTTAAAACATAATCTATAGAGTCTGTTGAATCACTCTGAATAATTGGATTCCCCAACTTCAATTATTAAGAAGTTCGGTCCATTCTTAATGTCAAGCTTATTCAATTAGTAATTGGAGGAGAGCAAACAAGTGATAAAACATATGGAGCAGAACATAGATTAAGCTTAATTTATAAGAAATTTCTCCTATGAGCCTGGTATCAAAAATTGGAGAGTCAATTTGAAAAAATCATTAGAAGGATTAGCATGTTCTTTAATCGTTGGCAATCCAAATCTTATTAATAAGCATTATGTTGAATGTTTATATGAAAACCAAATACCAATTTATGATGCAATTCCACTAGCCTACACTTTAGTCATACAATAGATAAAGAAATGGCCTTTGGTTGAAGAGAAGGAGGTATTGTCGAGATTAAACTTTTGTTTGCAAAGTTAAAAATAAGAATTTCAAAAAATAGGTCCCCAAATATTTTAAATGAAGCTGCTTCTGTCAGATTTAGGGATATATTATCCTGAAGTAGCTAATTTTTTAAAAGGTAAAGTGTTTAACTCGGATTTGCCATTGGATTATTTTGCCTAAGATTTGAGAGTTCAATATTAAGACTTCTTTTTTGAAGATGGAAATTTAATCGATCTCAAAATTGGAGATTAAGTGTATCTATTTCTCTAATCTGAAGATTTCGAGAATCAAATGATGAGGACTTTTCTTCAAAGATATGTTAGGATTAAACGAATATCTGAATTATACCCTAATCTACATGTGGTTTGGATACATAATGACATGAAGAAAGATTAATTATATAAAGTAATTGGTGTTTGAGTTAATATTTTTCATAAATAGCAGTATACATAAAAATATATTTATAAATTAATGAAGAGAATACAAAATCTAATTGCTAATGGAAAGCAATTCTTAATCGATAGCTATTCAATTCATAAATCTAAATAAGTATTTTCTCTATCTAAATTAGGCACTTAAAGCATATGAGAAATAATAATACAAGAAAATAATTTCCTAATGTTAGTATTGGAATTCCTATAAGTATATTCAAATAAATCAACACAAATTCCTGTTTTTCCTTATATCAGAATAGAATAATGATTTAATCAAACAAATATTAGATAGAAATCCAATAAAGGAATAAATCTTAGGAGATGATGAAAATCCAAATAACTTTTTTCCATTGACATTTTCTGTGTTAAATGATGTCAAAGAAACCAGCGAAGTGCTTATTGAAAATGGAGCTAACATCAACTAGGTACATAAGGATGGTAATAATATTACTCATGTTTGTGCTTTCTTTAACAAAATCTAAGCTTTGAATTATTGCATAGAGAAAGGTGTAAATTATGAATAGTAAAATGAGAGAGGGGATACTCCGTTGCATTTGGCATCTATGCAAGGACATTGTGAAATAATAGAACGATTGTTGAATTTGAAATGTAATGTCAATATCGAAAACACAGAGCATCATCAACCTATTCATGAATCAGTCTTGTTTGGTTAATTGGATGCATTCAAAATTCTATTTAAATATTATTAAGGAATATAGAGGAGTTCATAATCGCCACACATCGTTCATTATGCTTCTATGCTCGAAAACATATTTATTTTAAGTGAAATAATCAAAAGCAACAAAGCTTTAGTGAATCTTAGAGACCCTGTAAGCAATGCAGTTCCACTTCATTTTAGTGTTAATTCAAATTCTTTGGAGTGTACTAGTTTGTTACTTGTAAATATTTTTGATATTTTAAGGAAAGTGGGGCGTTGCCTAATGTAAAGGACAAATTTGGAAACACTCCATTGCATTTGGCTGTTGAAAAGAAAAACATTGAGATATGCAAATTATTATGTTTGAGAGGAGCTGATATTGATATAGAAAATGAGGATAAATTGACAGCCAAAGATTTAGCTGAGGTTGATGTAGATAGATAAATTTTGGCTTTATTTTAATCATAATCCAGATATTCAAATCTTTTCAGATAATGATGTTTAGAGATATTGTTTTTTTGTGTTGGTAATTGAATTTCACATAAAATAAATTAAGACTCATTTATAAATAAATATTAAATTAATAGAAGAAGAGAATGAAATTAAAAGAAAAATTTTACGATAAACCAGATGCCACAACGGTTTCTTTGCTTCAATCTATCAAAATGAATCCGTATTTCTAGAAGCTAATTTCATTTTCATTAAATTGCCTTTTCTCATAAATGTATTTACCCAACAACAAACATCGAGATAATTCCATCTACATTTTCAAAGGTAATGGAATAATGATCTTAAAGAGGGATATTCTATTCTAATTCAGTGTATTGATAATCATAGGCAAAGTGATCAAGTCATTCAGAATGTGTGTGGTTGTTTGAACAGAATGATTGGTTTGCATAAATTTAGAGATGAATTCATCGCCAGGAATGTTATTGATAGCAATCTCAGCCATGTCATCTCATCAATAACTAATAGATAACTATCATAGGAAGCCATTAAAGTAAATTGTCTCCTATTGTATAGTCAACACTAGACCTTTATTAAAATCTCACCTTTACTTAGCTCCAAACGGATTCGCTTGCAAAATCCAATATTTTGGTGGGATTCGTGTAAATTTTAATAGTTTCCAAACCTTTGATTTTAGAAATGAAAAGGATATTCGATTTGGAATATAAAATGCTAAGTAGATTT
Source organism: Paramecium octaurelia (assembly GCA_905182995.1). Classification (NCBI taxonomy): domain Eukaryota; phylum Ciliophora; class Oligohymenophorea; order Peniculida; family Parameciidae; genus Paramecium; species Paramecium octaurelia. Next base: position 17,635 of record CAJJDP010000077.1, read on the forward strand.
TTAGATCTATGAAATTAGTATAGGAATGTACAATTGAAAATATCAATATTCACGAACTCATTACTATCTATATATAATTGATGTAAGAGTACATCGATAATATATTTGTTATAAAAGAAACTTTAAGAATATTATTGCTTTTAGTAAATAATCAGAATGCTCTAAAAGTCATAAAATAGAAGCAATCAATTCCTTTAAAAATAATGAGTGAGATTTTAATCTAGCATAATGATGTAAGTGTATAATTTGTATACAGATCGATGTAAATGACAAAGGGGCTCAGATTCTCTAAAGCATCATAAACATAGAATAAGTCTAATAAAGTATCCAATCAATTAAATCACTTGATTAATAAGCTGAGTTTTCAATGAGTCTTGTCGCATGCTTGATACCAGCTATTCATAATTAAATCAATTTAGACGAACTAATTAATATATTATTTGACTTAGTTAAAGGATATAAGAAAATAGTCAAAAGAAAGCCAATACTAAGAGATGCTCTTAACTGTTTGAGCAGACTCTATGATCAAGATCAAGATTATGTAAATATTTCAAATTGATTTTTAGGCTATTAAATTGAAATAATTTTTGGCTCTTATGATGGAATTATATGAAAACGAAGATGCTGAGGTAGTGGCTGCATCATTTGATCTTAGTAGAAAACTTGGAACTAATCTTACCATAGAGGAACTCAATAAGATAATTGAAAAGGTTATTGCATAATTAGCATAATTAAAAGGAGTCAAAGATGGACTTAGATTATTATTGACTTATGCAAGCAAGAATGACAAGACTTTTAAAGCGATTGCGAAAGGAAAGGAAGCTTTTTTTAAAATTATTGAAAATGTGAATAATCAAACTTCTTAAGAGTACAATTCAAAATTATTATTATTAATTCATCAAGAGATAAAAGATTATATAATAAAGAAACTTTCTGTCATAGTTCAATTTATATAAAAACACTATCTTTGGAAAAGATCATTGCTGTATTACATTTAGATTTTAAATAAATATCCAGAATAGGTAGCCTAACTCAAATCAAATTTGATGATTTCTATTCTATCATGCAAAAAGAACAAAGGTAATTATCCTTAAGTTAAATTTAGATTACATTAGTATTGTCAGTACTTTAAAACAGGTGAAAACTGATTCTGAACCTGAGGAAGATGATCCAGAAGAAGTAGCAATAGAATTTCAGTAAAATGAAGAATTAGAACAATAATTTATTATTTTAGTGAGAAATTTAACCAAATAAGATGATGTAAAAGCATTGCAGAAAGAAATAATAGGAAACAAATATAATGATGAGCTATCCTAAGTAATGCTTGAGATCCAATTGCTCAAACTCTCTTATTATGTGTAAATTGAAGGAACCTTTTACTTGTAAAATGATTATTTCGCTGAATTAATGAATTACTTATTGAAATTTCTAAAATCTTATAAAGCTGAGATGATCGATATTGTTTAATGCATATTTCTATTGTTATAGACTATGTCAACTTTGTATTGGAATGATAAAACTGGTACTTTATACACTCAAAAGAAAACATCTTAGTTATGTTTTGACTTTTTGTTTTAATCACTTGAAAATGAAGAACTTATGGACTCTAGTTTGGACACCATTTTATTTATGGGTTAAGGTTGTAAGAATACAAATAGAAAGCAACACTACTTATTGGACATTCAAGATAATCAATATGTTATTTAATTAATAAGTTAATTGTAAATCTTAATGAAAAAATATGTCCAAAAAGAGAGAATTTAGTTGAAAATCCTAGATGTTATTAAGATATATCTACTTTTTGAACTGTTTAAATAAAATGTAAGAGATCTCCCAAAAATTCTATGTAGAAAATTACCAGAAGACACAACAACTAAAGAAATGGGATTGGAAACTATTTAAATATTGTCTGACATTAATTACACTGATAATGCACTAAAATATGTTACGCTATTTTAATTGCAGCATTAATATGATATTGAAGTCATCAATTAAGTCATCCCTTATATTGATACGGTGTAAAAATATGAGGGGGATTCCTTTTTAACAGAGGAGATAAAGAAATAAATAAAATAGATGATTCAGTATTTCGAAGAAATGGAGGATCCAGAAGTAGGAGCTGAGTACATGGACAAGCTGAGTGTTTATTCTACAATTCCATAAGCCTTGGAATATGAATTTGATTGCAATATCCTTGATTCCTTAGTAAACGTTCTAAAATATTGCGAATTAGAGAAGAGTAAAATATATTATAGATATTTAGATAATGATAGGCTTTTATGTTCTTCAATTAATATATTAACTTAAATGTTGATAAATAATTATATTGAGCCAATAGAATTGGAAAAGTGCTTCTAATTCTTATAACAAAAAAGACATAGTGAAAATCCTGTAAATTTATTAACATTCTATCTTTCCAAAGGGGAGGCAGTAATTACGTCAGATTACCTTTAATTTATATTGTAAGACTATTACTTAATATTAGGGATCTGATGGAAGAATACTAGAATAACAAATTTGTTATAGCAAATTTGTATGATATATTGTACAGGTCTTGTTTGAAGTCGAAAGATATTAGTAAAATTCTGGGAGATAAAAGATTTATTTAGAAATTAATATTATAAACTTAAGAATTAGTAATTGAATAAAGCAATGAAGAATAGGCGAAAAAGAACTTAGCATGGTTAGAAAATTTATCTTAATCTGAACCTGTGGCTCTTAGAATCTAAAGAGAAAAAGGTAGAGAATTATGTTAGTTAATAATTAAATAAAATAGTGGCCATACTATGTTTGCCTTTAAAATATTGGCCAATTTAGCTAAATTCTGTTAGTCTATTCCTTTAAGCTATTTTCTGGAATTTTTAAAATAAAATTAATTTCCTTTAGAAATATTAACTTCTCTCGATATTCTATTTGAAAATGAGGAGATGAAACAAGAGTTTCTAAAATAAAATGGTTAATAGCTCTTACATTAGTGGTAAAATGATTATCCTGATTAATGTGATAAACTGCATCAACACTTCAAACCTAAATAACCTGTGATACCAAGATAATCCCTGCTAAAATAGAGACAATCATTATTGTAATAAAAATAGTTATTATTGTAATTGAAATAAGAAAAAGAGGAGTAGGAGAAATAAGAGAAATAATAGAAATTAGAGTAAAGTCAAGATAAAGAGAATATTAATGAGAGTTAGTAGGTCATTCAATAGATCCAATAGCCTGAATAGAATTAATAATTAATTAAGGATTGTTTAGAATTAGCAGTTAAAAATCCATAGTAGATAATAGATGAAGGAATGTTGGAAAGATTATTTTAAATTGAGGATTCTTGGGAGGTTTTTAGAAGACTGACTAAACATCAAGATATAGCTGAATAGGTTTTATAGCCAAATTCAAAACTATATTAAAATACTCTTGATGAATTGAAAAATTAAGATTCTAAATTTGCTGAGTAAGTGTTAGAAACAGCTGGATAAATATCATAAGTCCCTGAAACACTTAGTGAATTTGCTTAAACTGAAGGACCAATTTCAATGGTGAACTTGATATAACATTAAGCTGAAAATCCAAAAGTAGTTGAAGCTGGTTTAGAAGCTTTAAAAAAATTATGCCAAGATGAAATGATTTTAAGTACAATAGGAGATTCAAATGGAATAGATTTGCAGAAAGATCTACTCAGTAAATATTAGAATAATATTGAAATTATTAAAAAGTGTGATGAAATGATCTAATAATTATCAGTATCAGAGTCTTATTAGGATAAAATTGCTGAATTAGGAATCATTCAATAATTGATTGAATAAATAACATAACATCCCAATACTCTTGAGGTTGTGTAACCAGCTATTGAAGCATTAGCAAAAATTGTCTATAGAAACGCTGATAATGGAACTGTTGTGATGGAGAGTAAAATTTTGGATGAAATTCAGCAATCTTAAATTTTAGATGATTTGGAAGAACCGTTGTTGACTTTGATCAATAATATGTGCTATAAGAATGAGGAGATTAAAAAATAGATGAAAATAGAATATCTTATCCAAATTTTGAGAAAGAACATTTAATATTTTAAATAAAAATCTTTCGAACAATGTGTCAATACATTATTTCATTTGGCTTCATATACATAAAATATCTAAAAGATGATTGAGTAGAAATTATTGGAAATTATCAATGAATTCATCAAAAAGCATCAAAAGGAAATTGATTCCATATTACTATTACTGAATTTAGAATTGAAAATAGCTGCTTAAATAAATGTTCCAATTGATATCCAAACTGTGGAATGTACATTGATGTAATTATTATGTATAATTTAGATGTTTGTAAGTAGAAAAACTTGAATAATAAGCCCTTCGTCTAATCAGATAGATCTTAGCCAACTGCTATCAGTTTATTGATAAATTGAATGGATTCACTTAGATTGCCAATATTTTGAAGAAAGCAGAATTAAGTTCTTGTGTTCTTACTCTTGATGTTATGCTTAAGATGGCAGCCATTAATAAGGAATCAATCTCTAAGTTTGAGTAATTAAACGTAGGGCTAGACTTTTCAGAAATATTGAGAGTAAATAAAAACGATAAGAAATTATATGATTAAATTTTAGACTACAGTTTAAAATTGTTTAACAAAACTAACGAATTAGCAAATTAATTGATGATATTTATTTAGTAAAATGAAGTTACTGAATTACAAATTGATAAAACCTTGTTAATTGTGGAATAGGTGGATGACAATGAAAACTTTATACCTACATTGATTGAATTAATATAAAAGAATAATCACAAACATACGAAAACAATTAGTGTAAGAGCTTAGCAATATATATTAGATCATACTATCTAGAGAATCAAAAGTCTTCCCTAATTAAATATTTGTCAATAAAGGAGTTGATGCTTGTGTAGCAGAGGTCTTAGTTACAAAAGAAAAAGAGGTTCTAATGAATGTAAATCTTATGCTTTTCTTTAGCTTGCCACAATTATACTTGATGTTGCAAAATCGTTGGAAGAATACAGATAAAATATTGCTGAATAATTTCTAAATTAATTGGAAAAACTTAATGAGCCAGTCTTAAATGAATTAATTAAATTTTTATAAGGGCCCAAAAAGCAATTATCCAAATTAACTGATGAAATCAAAAACTTTTTATAAAAAGGAGAGATTCTAAAAATGTACAAGGAAGATGGTAGTCGAGGCTATTATAGGTTCTTTTGCGATGAAACTCTATAGCAAATAAGATGTAGATAAGAAAGTACAAAATTGGTTAAACAAAAATGGATCTTGAAATTAAATTAAATTCAAGAAATTAAAGGAAATTACGACAAAAAATCATTATCATCAAGTGCATTTGAAAATCAAAATTGGTTGGTTAAATAAATTCATAAAATGAAGCACAAGGGTATATAATTTAGTTATAATAATTTAGTAATTGAGTCTGATAGATGTTTCACATTATTTGCATAAAAGAATGTGAAACCAAAAACATTAAATGCTCTATGCAAATCAGAAAGCTAAAAATAAAAATGGGTTGAATACATTAAAATTTTGATTGATGAATAACCGCTTTTAATGTAATAATGATTATGGAAACATGTGTTAAGTAATTAATAATAGTGTACATCTTATAATTAGTAAAAATAAAATTCATAATTGTATAAAATAAAATCGAATCTTTTTTCAAATATGATACTTGAGAAATTAATAGCGTAATTTTTCTAATCTCCACATCTCTCTCAATCAAATTTTACTTTTTCATGACCAATTTAATTGATTAAAAATTGTTATTGGATCTGTATAAAGTTATCATATACATTTGAAGTGAACACAACTAAGGTAATCATGAATCGACATTTCAATATCATTTTCTTAAGAAGAATAATAGCAATGTATAAAATACTATAATCTATTCAATAATCATCGCTGATATCTATCAAAACTTTGTGCTTCCCTAAGAAAGTGAAATAGGTTCTATATTTCATCAATTTCAACATTTTTTATGAAATCCAAACTTATTGATTTAAGTGAGAAAAAATAAAAAATTCAACGATAAAAAATAATTAAGGAAGTGTATAAATTAAAACTTTTTATTATTGATTGAAAATAGGATCAGAATCAATCCAAGAATTCAATTTTATTTAATTAAATATTCAATATTTTTATATGTTTAATTGTATCATATGTACATAAACAACGAATTTTAAAACAAAATGTCGTTGTCACTTTTGTTTGCTTTGCTTACTCAATTGGTTTGAGGAGAAAAATAAATCTAAACAAATAGATATAATTAACTGCCCTAACCAAGATTGTAGTGATACTTATAATAGAAACGAAATCTTGAGTTATTGTCATAATCAACCATACGAGAGGATTTTTCAAGAAATCTTATTCAAATAATATCTAAAGAATGATGATATTCGTCCATGCCCAAGTGGATAGTGCAAATCTTATGGGTTCATAGAATTAGATAAAGTATGCGATGAAGAACTTGAGTGTTTAGAATGCGGATTCAAATGGAGGGACTTTAATAAAGCACCATTCACTTTTAAGCAAGAATACATAATAAAAAATATTTTTGGTATCCTTAGGCAATTTGGGTATTGCCTAGTAACAGCTAATTAGTGCCCTATTTGTGGAATTTTGATATAGCGTACTGGAGGTTGTAGACATATGACATGTAAGGCTTGTTCTAATCAATTTTGCTGGAACTGTAAGTAGGAATGGAAAAAGCACTAAGAATCCTAGTGCTCATGTTAATACTTAATTACCTCAGGATTATATCTTACCCTTATAATAAATATTTTCTATCAACTTGGGATATTAAATTATTTGCTCTACGTTTTCAATCTCTTGTTTTGGATGTTTGAAATTTTGATTATACAAGTCATAATAATTGGAACTGTAGCAGGAATAATTTTCTTCTTTAAATCAATATTTGACCTGAAAAGTAGAAAAAGACCTATAAGAAGTGTTCTTAAAGAGTTGGGAGGATCAACTATATTATTGATGATTGAGTATTTGGTCATATGGTTTTCAACTGTATTTTTTTAAATAACACTACACAAAGCCTTCATAGGTTTTTTATTAGAATTCTTAGTTTGTATTTACATGATCGGTTTCAATGCAAAAGTAAAATTAGGTTATAAATGTATTTTTTCAATCATAATGGGCTTATGTTTGGTTGGTGTTTTTGGATTAAATGGACTGGCAATATTAATTTGGTTACTTCAATATATAATTCCAGTCGAATATATTCATACTTAAATTAATTTTAATGCAATTGCTCTTGGTGTGCTGATATTATTAAACATTTCCAATTTGCTAGAATTATTGTGTTCCAAGTTGGCATATTTATTATTGGGATCAACAATACTTAATTACAAAAAGGGTAACAAAGACAATTACTTTGCATTATTAAGCATTTTAGCAATTTCTTATGTGTATGATATATTGTGATAATTATTTGATTAATGTTCTTCATTAGTATTACTTAATATTATAAATTAAATGTAATAAAAATCTTCNTAAACAACGAATTTTAAAACAAAATGTCGTTGTCACTTTTGTTTGCTTTGCTTACTCAATTGGTTTGAGGAGAAAAATAAATCTAAACAAATAGATATAATTAACTGCCCTAACCAAGATTGTAGTGATACTTATAATAGAAACGAAATCTTGAGTTATTGTCATAATCAACCATACGAGAGGATTTTTCAAGAAATCTTATTCAAATAATATCTAAAGAATGATGATATTCGTCCATGCCCAAGTGGATAGTGCAAATCTTATGGGTTCATAGAATTAGATAAAGTATGCGATGAAGAACTTGAGTGTTTAGAATGCGGATTCAAATGGAGGGACTTTAATAAAGCACCATTCACTTTTAAGCAAGAATACATAATAAAAAATATTTTTGGTATCCTTAGGCAATTTGGGTATTGCCTAGTAACAGCTAATTAGTGCCCTATTTGTGGAATTTTGATATAGCGTACTGGAGGTTGTAGACATATGACATGTAAGGCTTGTTCTAATCAATTTTGCTGGAACTGTAAGTAGGAATGGAAAAAGCACTAAGAATCCTAGTGCTCATGTTAATACTTAATTACCTCAGGATTATATCTTACCCTTATAATAAATATTTTCTATCAACTTGGGATATTAAATTATTTGCTCTACGTTTTCAATCTCTTGTTTTGGATGTTTGAAATTTTGATTATACAAGTCATAATAATTGGAACTGTAGCAGGAATAATTTTCTTCTTTAAATCAATATTTGACCTGAAAAGTAGAAAAAGACCTATAAGAAGTGTTCTTAAAGAGTTGGGAGGATCAACTATATTATTGATGATTGAGTATTTGGTCATATGGTTTTCAACTGTATTTTTTTAAATAACACTACACAAAGCCTTCATAGGTTTTTTATTAGAATTCTTAGTTTGTATTTACATGATCGGTTTCAATGCAAAAGTAAAATTAGGTTATAAATGTATTTTTTCAATCATAATGGGCTTATGTTTGGTTGGTGTTTTTGGATTAAATGGACTGGCAATATTAATTTGGTTACTTCAATATATAATTCCAGTCGAATATATTCATACTTAAATTAATTTTAATGCAATTGCTCTTGGTGTGCTGATATTATTAAACATTTCCAATTTGCTAGAATTATTGTGTTCCAAGTTGGCATATTTATTATTGGGATCAACAATACTTAATTACAAAAAGGGTAACAAAGACAATTACTTTGCATTATTAAGCATTTTAGCAATTTCTTATGTGTATGATATATTGTGATAATTATTTGATTAATGTTCTTCATTAGTATTACTTAATATTATAAATTAAATGTAATAAAAATCTTCCACTTATGTTAGATAGGCCCTGATGCAAATTGCTTTTGAAATGGGAAAGCCCATATCTTTAGTAGAACCATATATTGAGATGTAAATTTACTTATCATTTCTAGACTTGAGGAAAATTGGTATGACACAAAGGAGTCAATCAAATAGATGAAATAGGAAAATTTTGATGAATTTAAAATTCCAAAGAGAATTGGTCAATTATTGATGGAGTTTGTTCAAAGGGCTGATGATATGAAATAAAATTGGCAATTAGAATTAACAAAAATCATTTCAGAAATCTCAGATTAGGATTAACTTTATAAAACATTGGAAATAATTTTTAAAATAATTTCCAATGTTATAATGAACCCACTAAGCTAGGATAAACAAAAAATAAATATCTGTTCTAAAACTCTTTAAAATAACATACTGAAATACTCATCTGCATTAAATTATTTAAGTAAATTGGGTTGGAAGATTGAAGCAGAATTTCTATAGGTTGAATATAAGATGGACAATTAGAATGACTGGAAAGAGGCTGCAGAAGAATTGGTCAATTATACTTAAAAGAAGACAGGATTCAATCCACAGAAGCCATCAGTTCATACTTCTTCATAAAATGTTTCAATCACTTCAGAATTGGCCAAAAATGAAGGCTATGATGTTTATTCCTTCTCTTAGAAGCTTGAGTAATTGCACCAAAGAAGATTTGTAACATTCTAACTTAGCTATTTTAGGAAATTATGAATTAACCCATCACTAATAGAGAAATCAAAGTGTTTATTGGTAGGAAATAGCAATCTCCTGTACAATTGCAATAATAAATTCAAGGATAGGAGGATTATGAAGAAGTCTAACCTTAGAAGGATCAATAACTTTTAAAATTTCTTTAATAAGTTGCTTAAGTAATTTAAATGATTAAATCTTGAATAGTCACTTGAAGAGTAACAGTTTGCTTCTAAAAGAAAGAAGGAATATGAAGAACTTCTTAACAAACCAATATTCTCCAAAACAGACATTAGGGTCTAATTTCCAAATAGTATGATTGTTCAGGCTATCTTTGGTCCCCTTGAAACTTTGTAAGTCTTGTATGATTTGATAAAGGATGTAAGATATCGATATTATATTAGATGTTAGTAAATAGTAACCTTGAGTTCTATTTGTATACTTCCCCTCCTCCTCTGAGAATGACATAGAAGTACTTAAAATAAACTTTTGATGATTTAAGTTCGGTTCCAAATGGACTATTTTATTTTGGAGTTGAAAAACAAACATCGGAATTCTATTTGAAAGAGGAATGGATAAAATAAGCTAAGGAATTATGATTATTTTAAAAGGTCAATGTTAAATAATTTTAAATTGAATTTTTATATAGAATAATTTTCTTAGTATTAATATTTCACCTTTTTTTCTAGATTTGAGCTGACATAAGTCCGGTTGTTGTTTCATACATCTAGGAAGTAAATGAAATTTTATACATTTTGTTATGACTTTTAATCAGTAGCCCATGGAGCTTAGGATTTGCTTTACTATTATTGCTGATTCTTTGATTACGTTGATTAAATGGACATCTATGACATCAAAGTTCCTAATTATTCAATTTTCGAGGGTGTCGATGAATATTAAGATTATGAATTTTATGATGCCAGTTATTAATTCACAATCAACTATCTATTCTCGAAATATTATGAAAAGATAACAAAATTGTTATTCTAAGGTATATAATTAGAGAGATGATAATGCTTTTTAAGAAAGCCTAATAATTTAGGAGAGGGTCGGTCATATGCTAATTTCTCTGGGTAAATAATTTCACATCTCAGCATTTCTTCAAACAATTCTTTGCCAATTCCTCTTCTTTGCATCGATTCATGTACATAGAAGTCCAACACACACAAAGGTTATATTTCTCTAACTAATCCATTTAAATCTCTGTGAAATAAATTTTTTTTCCCGACCTTCAAGATTCCTAGGCAATGCTAAGTACATCAATTTGTATTCTTACCTTTCCTTCCGATTTAATATACAGTTTTTAATCAGTTTAATAAAATCTAGTTGGACTTGTTATAACTTATTTCAAATTTTATGCCTAGTATAAATTGATATCAAATACCTTTGCAGATGCTTCACCCATAGTTGTAATCACTTCATCAAGTTACGGATTGCGTTATTGTGATCCATTCAAAATTGTCATTCCATTTTCATTAACTGACATGCACTTTGAGATTAAAAAGTTAAATTGCATTCTTAATAATAAAATAATTGTATTCTTTTTCATTAAAAAATGTATGAATATATAAGCATTCTTTTAAAAGGAAAATCCTTTATAGTCTAAATTGCTTTTATTAATTTGAATAGTTTTCTGTTGCATTCAGAATGTAGATGTTAATTATAATGCAACTTCTTTAGGATCAACTGGGAAAGAAAGGAAAATTGCTTAAATTTAAAATATAGATACCCAAATTGATCAGTTATACGGTTGATAATTAGTAATCGAGAGGATATCAAGTTATTTAAAATTTAAATTTAATAGAAAATGAAATACAAAAAATCAAAACCTAATTAAGCAGATATATGGAACTCTTAAAATAGTGCTAAATAGATATAAAATAGGCGCGATGGAGACTCATTTATTTGTTCAAACTAAAAATGCAAAAAGAATATACTTATTAATAAACCGTTGAATAGACCTTAAAAGTCAAATACTTCTACGAACAACATCTTTTCAGATATATATGATTTTATCGCAACTAGAAAATGTCCTAAATGTGATTCAACATTAGACAAAGGAGACTAACCGCATTTGGAGTGTAGATAGTGTAAATCTATATCTTGTTTGAACAGCAACAAATTTGGATATGCCTATTACTTTTTAATTCTTTACAATTTCATCATTTCATTATACTTGTTAGATATACCTACATATTTAGATGAATTATATTATATTCTTCAAGGTAGCGAGGAGGAAACCTTAAAATCGATTGCCATAATGGTGATTATTGTATTTATTATTGTGATTGGTTTATATGCCTAACCAGAAGATCCGTAATTATAGAAACTTGTAATTAAATGTATATTAGGGGCAATAATATTTGTAATAGTAATGGGGGTATATCTATTAAGTTCATATATTTTCCGTTTACCCAAAGGATCTGATGCTGTTGCTTGGGGAATTATGGAGACATTAGTAAAATCTGTTTTTAATGATGAATGAGGTAAATATTATTAAGCAGGATGAACTTCAATAAATCTGATATAAATTATAAATAGTTTTGATTAAAAATCACAAAATATATAGATATGTCATTCCTGAGGTTCTGGTCTTAAAAGTCTTGGAATAAAACCTTTGACTAATTCAACTAAAGGTATCTTCCTTCCCCCCTTAGGTTCATCATCATCATCGGATTCACTTTCACTTTCTTATAAGTCGTCATTGACTTTGGCTTCTTTTTTGTCCTCCTGCTCTTCAATATCATCATCTTGATCATGATTATTATTGCCTTTTTATTTAACCAAATCCAACCATTCTTATTACACTTTTTCTAGATCATCAATTTTGCTTATGGTTTCCAACTGAGTTCTAGTGGAATTCTTGGATATTATGGAGCAGATACCTGAACACAGTATGTCTATCTAATTCTCTTGATGATGTTTGTGGATAACCTAATAAGCATCAATATAATAAAATTAATAATTATACTAATTGACAATGCAATTGATATTTAGAATTTTGTGTTATATAATTAGTTGAATGATAAAGAAATAACACAAATTTAAAAATGAGATTAATAACCAATACAAATATCATAGTCGATGATTTTGAATTAGCAAAAGATTATAAACTTGATACTTTTATCCACTTCCTTTCTCATTTCCATTAGGACCATTGGTAGGGAATGAGTCCTCTATGGAATTATGGCAAAATCTATTGTAGTAAAATTACAAAGCAGTTCATATTGAATAAGTTTCCGAAGATAGAGAGGATTGTGGCATTAGAGTTTAATCATATCTATTATTTGAATCTCTTGAGTTAAGAACTCACAGATAAGCTTGATGATGAGTTTACAATTGAAGTGGTTCTATTTTCAGCAAATCACATTCCTGGTTCTTCCATGTTTTTGTTTCGAGGATACATGGGAACCATTTTGCATACAGGAGATTTCAGATTCAACAAGAGTATGATAACTGACAATCCCATCTTATTCCCTAACAACGAGGCAATCTAAATTGATGAACTCATATTCGATAATACATATTGTGATCCCATGTTTAACTTCCCAACTGCTGACATCGTGGCCTAACAAATGATTAAAATCATTGAGAATAACATCAAAAAAAGAGTTTTAATAGCGATGGGAGCTTTGGGAAAAGAGGCAATTGTGATGGAGATTTGCAAATACTTTAAAACTAAGATAATTGTAAATCAAGAGAAGTATAATCAATTAATTGCCAGTTCAACTAAGAATATTGATTTGTTTACGACAGACAAGAAAGGTAATTGGTATTATGTAATTTGTTAGAATATTTCATAGAGATCATAAAGAGAAGTCACAGAGAATAAATACTTTAACAATACATTGAATCGGGATAGTAGAATTTTATTTGTATAAATACTGACTTTTTGATGCAAAGCCATAGAGATCCAGATGGCATCAATTATATGGTGCCATATTCTCTGCATTCAAACTACCTTGAGATGAGAACCTTTGTAAATTCCATCAAGCCAGCCATTTTGAAAGTATTGTGTTTTGAATCATGAAGAAATTGGTCATACCCTATGAGAATTTCGCTGAATACAGGAGAAAAGCGAGAATAAATCCAGTCAAAGGTTTTCAAGGCTATTTAAAGAGATTAAAAACAAACGGGGAATCAGGCTATTCAACTTTGATCAGAGAATGCACTGATTTTACAAAGATCTCTAAGAATTACACTAATTGGATGACAGAACCAAAATTTCGTAAGTTTGTTTTTAGCATATTAAGGTGGTTTGATGGAGAAATTAGGAGTGTAATTGGAACCGGATAGGAAGAATAGAAAACGAAAAGTAGACTAAGTAATGCCCAAGCCGACCGTCAAATAGTGTATTAGAGAGTTGGAGAAACAGTGTATCTATTCGAAGAAACCAGAGAAAGTGGAGTCCTTAGATGATATCTCAAATAGATTGAAAGCAACCAACAACAATCAATACATTACGAAATTCCTCAAGAAGCCGCAGTAGAGTTAAGAAGTAGAACGGAGGGATGAAGATGAGGAGATCTTTAGTATCATTTAAGAGTATTTACATTTTCGTGATGATGATGCGTGATAATTAAATTAATTAAGATGAAATTTATTAATCGATGCTTATTTAAGTTTTCTGCAAATGTTATTAGAGACTAAATCTATGAATTTGATAAGAGTGCTATTAGTTTAAGTGTTAGACTGAATAGCTTAAAGGATTTCAACGATTTTCAAAAGTTAAGAGACTTAAAAATACATCGAATTATCTATAATCTGAATGATTAAGCAGAACTAATGGACTTTTTGGCTGAGCATAATGATGCATGTATAAAGAAGATATTTGATCCTTCCTTTTTTATATGTAAGTTTAAGAATAAATGAAAATCTTAGTTCGTGGTGTTAGTGTAAACATTCCTACAATTCTGAGGGATGGTCAGTTTAGAAAATTGGAATAGAAAGCATTATTGTAGATTTGCTAACATCTATTTAAATTGAAAACCGATCAAAACAAGACTCAATTCTAGGTGTTTATGGTATAAATAATTAATTTATTTTTATGCATTAAAACATGATGGAAACATAGGTAAAGAGGAGGAGTTTCTGAGTCTAGTGAAAGAGGAGTTGGATGATTTACAAAGTGTGATAGAGAATTCATTCAATTTCGAAGTTAATCATGTACTTAGTTATAATCCAAAATTCACTTATGATTTGTTATTTAAATTGGCAAATCAACAGAAAACATTGAAGAGTGTCAACTTTAATATTTACAGATATGCGAATCCTCAATAGAGTGAACTTGATTAAAATAGAGAAATATTGGCAACCCTATATTAACATGTTAATGAACAATACAACACCATATTTTTGAAAAACTTCTTGTTTGAAGATCAATATGTCAAATAATAGAATTTATCTTAAGGCATCGTCAGTTATTCACATGTAATGATTTGAGAATTATGAATTTTAGTTGGTGGACATGTTGAAATTGATGCATTTCAGAGGTTCTTTGGTTTTTGAATATAATAAGAATTTGGAAAGGAATGTCGAATTTATTGATCAATTGTTGTAATCAAGTAAATACATTTTGTGTGACAAACATAAATTGGGAGAAGAGCATGAGTCTCACATTGTGGATGGAGATACAATGCCACCTATCGATGTTTGAGTTATATTTAGATATATATATATAATTCATTTATGATTGATTAGAAATCCAACTTGAAACTGTTCTAACAAATAATGAGCATTGACCCAAGGATGGTTTTACATGAATAAGGCAGTGCCATCAGTTCCTACACCCTTCATTAGTTCCTCTTTGCCTCCAGGATGTTTATTCAAGTATTTAGTAACATCATACACTTTGGAGTTGATGACAATCCATGCTGAATTAATGGTGTTATGTTTGGCCACCTACTCTCATTCGCATAGTCATACCTCGTCAATTGTACATTACTTTAAATCATTTTTCTTGCTACTATCACTTAGAGATTTCCTTTGGATCCAACTCGGAGAGACACTTTCCTTAGGAGATTATCCAAATTTGGGAGATTCAGGTTGGTCTTGGAATTGAATTGGCGAGGGCACTTCATTCTTCAAAGAGTTTCGTTTTTTTGGCTGGATAACCATTTCGTCGAAAATGCCTACTAAGGTGTCTACATATTTTTTATTCGCCTTTTTGATATCCTCAAGTCTGTAATTCACAGTCTCCACTTTGCATGTCTCCTTATACTTCTAGAATAGAATAGTGTCATTTTTGATGGAGTATATGTTACGATTTCCCCTGACTTCATTCTTAGCTTATTCCACTTAATACCTTTGCCAAAGTCTTCACATCATGTCTCTATGGTATTGTGATGAAAGTGTGAGGTCTCTTGAATTCCACTATCTGGTCAATCTCGTAGTACTGATTCTCTTGATCTCTCAATGTCAGGAGATCAGTGTGATACTGTTGCTTGATGTCATTGAGAATGAAGGTCACGACCTCATCAAGAGTCTCGATTTCCACTTCATCACCTGTCCACTCCAGAGTATCCTGTCTGTCTTCAATGTATAAATTGATTACTTCCTTATTATTTTTCATATAATTATTAAAATCTCATGGGATGTACTAATGCCAAAGTTGACGAACCCTTAAGCGAGAAACTAAGAGCCAAAGCCATTGAGATCTTCAAAAAACTAGACATCAAAGGCAATGGAACCATAGACAAATAAGGAACCGAACAGTTCTGGTATTGCCCTCATTTAAACTCTTAGGAAGTCTAACTTTGCTAAACTCAATACTGAAGCACTCTTTGAGGCAGTGGATTTCGATAAGAGTGGAGATATCACTGAAGATGAATGGATGGCTTTTTGGGAAATTGTTAAACAAAATGGTTATTCAGAAGAAGAAATCAATATTGAAGTATTTGCAATAATATGCTATTCCTAGTTGGATGAGTTAATGGAGGGTAAGGCATGGGTCTAGTTCAAGAGAGTGGATAGATTCCTTAAAATTGATGAGAAAAGAAGAGGATCCAGAGTCAAATCAATTGTTCAAGAGGAAAAACGAAAGCTTTCCATCATCCAATCAGCCAGATTGCACAAAAGTAAAACCATGCAGAGTGAAGGCTAGGAATTACTATAAGAGCAATAAGAATAATCTTGATTATATTAATAATACCCATTAGATTTTATTATAAACAGTGATTTATTTATCATTCCATTCTAATGTCAAATGAAGGGTGAAATAAATTTATATTTTTTTAACAACACATCTTAATTAATTGATATTTTTTATCAAATTACAAAAATGCCAAACAAAAAAATTAATTCCCCATTAAATTATTGATATCCTCGTTTAAATCAGATTCAAAACTTCATTCGACTGAATATATTATCAAATTATTTCTAAAGTTCTATAAATTTAACCAATCAATTGAATGATATGTTGAAAAAATTCTTAAACATGACCTCCTAACCAAAATTCGTTTTGAAACAATTTCGCAGAGATGGTAGTGTTATTATATATTATATATAAATATATGAATAATCCAAAATTTATAGAGGAAGCATCAGAATTTGATCCTCTCCAGAAACCGCCTAAATTACATTATGCACTATAACATCAAGTAATTTTGGCACTAATTTATATTAGTTAGCCACTAGTTGTGGTTAGAATGGGAAAAATTCTGATTACTGTCAGTGTTGCGGACTTTGCATTAATAAAATGCCGCTACCTTTAAATATTGAAATCATAAATTTAGCATTTTTAGGATAAGGTGTTCCATTATTTTTCAATCTTATGATACTAGTCATTCTACTACACTTTGTGTTGTTCTTTATTTTCACAGTTCCTAACGTTTCTCAAAATTATGTTGCAAATAATTGTTTACTAGACACTAATTATGCATATAAGTTTTGGAAATAGAACGGATGTGAAGGGAATTGTCCGTTGGAACATGAGGATTATTAATATTTTGAGAATTTATTTTTAGATTGTAAGACTATCTGCTAACATTACTCTGATGTTTGCATACAATCCCAAACTTCTAGAATATCATACGTTAACAAATAACTAGAAGGGGAGGGCAAATTAATCTAGTCCTCCTTGATTCTCTGCTCAGTAATGATTATCAAAATATTGATGGTCCTCATTCGCGAGAAACAACGTAAGATAGAATATGCAATCGACAAGGAATTGCTGTCTCCTTCTGATTTCACAGCCATATTGAACAATTTACCTAAGAATGATTATAACGAGAAGGAATTAAAAACAGCCTTGGAAGAATATTGCAAGGAATTTGATCCCAGAAACAACTATGAAGTGGTCAAGATCAACATCGCTTATGACATAGTTTAATTTGTGGACAAAGGCAGATAAAAGATATAATTGGAAAAATAACTTGAAAACTCATCTTGTCCAAATAAAGAGAAATTATTAAAATAAATAAATGAAATTTCAACCTAATAACAAATAATAGAAGCTGAAATAGAAAATGGGTCCTATAATAAAACGACTCCCATTGCATTCATTACTTTTCAGACCAAAAAATGTACTATAATTTTGATATAATTAAATAGAACTCCAAAATTTACTAGAGTAGACCAAACTCTCCTACTGGGAAGCATTTATGATAGCAGTAAAATCCATCATCAGAAAGAAAGACAGAAGGGGATTCTACTTTAAACAACATTACATTGAAATATCTAGAGCACCAGAACCAGACGATGTATTTTGGGAGAACTGTGGTACAGACGAGAACACTTAACTTAAGAGAAGGATTTTATCATGGTTTGTAATAGTGTTCTTATTGGCTCTATCACTTTGTACACTCTATGGCTAGAATGTTTTTTAGGTACAATTTAATACTCAAGTAGAATCACTTTTTCTAGAATTCAGATACCAATCAATTTCTAATGAAAACTATGGCTTCATTATCAAAATCAGTTATTATTACACTAGTAGATGGACTCATCTATTATTTCATTACTTTATTGGCCAATTAAGAAAGACACGTTACTAAAACTCAGTAAGACACTTCTGTGGCTGAAAAATTAAGTTACGTTTAGTTTATCAATTCTTGTTTACTACTTATCATTATGAATGTGATAGGAACTTATTATGAATACTCAAAATAAGATGAATAACTATTTAACTTTGCTATTTAATAACAGGGAGGCATCGTTGACGATATCCTCTATGTAGCTGGTGCAAATGCTATTCTAGTGCCATTATCAGCCTATTTCAATGTGTTTTATATTGTTCAGAAATTAAAATAAATGAGAATTGAAAAAAATACCAATGTAAATTAGATCGAAGCCAACAAATTATTTGAAGGACCTTCAGTGTAATTTTATGACTAATATTCATACTTATGCAAAACTACTTGGCTTACTCTTTTCTTTGCTCCTCTAATCCCTATCTCAATCTTATTTGGTTTGATTGGATTAATATTATATTACTGGATACAAAAGTATTTACTGCTCAGAAGGAATCGTAAACCTCCCTTTCAAAGCAGTCATCTTGATAGAGAAATGCTCAATCTATTGGATCTAAGTCCTCTTCTCTTGAGCACTATGCAATTCCTGATTGATTACTCATTTCATTCGAGTTAGTTGTGTCAAACAATAAACGTTGCATCTTTGGCAGTTTCTGGCTTGGAATTAATAATCCCTTCATGTAGGATACACAGGATCTTGTACAAGGATGTTTATGAAGAGGAAGAGTAGGTACGATACGAGGACATATATTCTAAACTGCCTACAGATTATGACAGAACCAATCCCTTGACTCAGTAAGTAGCGATGCAAGAATTTGTGAAAAGCAAATTGCGGCGCAACACAGGTCCTTTACTGTTGGAGCTCTCTTCGAATTTGAATGCGAATAAGCCTAAGAGAAATAGGGCTTTGCAAGAGTTAATTTATAAGGGCATCTGTGATCCCAAAAAAATTAGAATGAAAATATTGAAACAGAAGTTACAATTGATTGTTAAAATGAGGCAAATTAGAAACCTCAAAAATCCGATTGGTTTGGAAATGTCACTGTAAGAGAATTAAGTTGCGTTTGATAAGTTTGAATCTAAGCAATCGAGTGAATTGAATTCACCGACTTATTTAAAAACTCCAGAATACAATTTTTCATCTATTATCAACTTCTAACCTTAAATGGTGTCTTATCAATAACAAATTGAAATGCTAGATATGACTATTACTGCCTCTCAAAATAAAAGTGCTTATCTAGATACACCCAAATATTATTTTAATTCTAAAAACAATTTATTATTTAAAAGTATCAAAAAATGTAAAAATTCTTAAGTTTGAAATAGTTAATTCGTTTATATTAATAATTAATTTTAATTGTTTATTAAATTTTTCATAGAGATCTATGTCTGATCAGCATTTCATACAATTAGTTGAATGTAATTCCAATTACCCCTCATAGTTAAAAGAGAATAACAAGAGTTGTTTATTTAACAAAAGATGGATGTTATACCTGAATTAGCATTCAGGATTTCTGTAGTAGTATTGGATATTTCACATTTTGAGTGTCGAGATACATTATTGAGTGAGTGGTTTAAGTTATTACGTTTGATCATAAACTAGAATGACTATAGAATATTTATATATTATTAATTTAATGTTCCTATTTTTATTATTATATTTGATAGAGAGTAGGCAGATTGAGAGCTGCAAGCAAAAAATGGACTCCTTTCAGATTAAAGGTTTGAAAATGCACCTTCATAAGTGTAGGGATTCATTTTTGTGTGAGTGACCATCATTAAGCTAGGGAGGCTCGAAATTAGGTTTTGTAGGATTCTGTGAGTTAGAACAGGGTCAAAGCAATAGTGCAAGAGATTGAAGGTCTAGAGAACCAGAATCCATTTTGGCATTAGGACCTAGCAATATATTTGAACATCGATGAAATTCATATCACAGGGGGTTTGATTGATCATTCTTAAAATGTAACATAACCATGTCTAAACTTTTTAGGCTAGCATTGTGAACCAGTAAATACGGATTACCAAACATGTTTACTTTAAGAATCTGATAAACAAAGAACTCATGATCACAAATATATTCACTTCGTCTCCACTTTTAAAAGTTGATTTCGAAAAAATCGTTTTACCATCCAATTCAACCACTCAGAAAACTAGAGTTTGCACTTTGATTTACGAACAGGCACTCTCAGAAATCCGATCAAAAACATTTGAAATTTGGTTGGCAATAGAAATAGCCTACTTTTTAAGAGTGCCAATAAAGTTGACCATCTATGATAAACACCTCATGTGTTAAACTAAGTAATTAGGTCAATGTAGTATCTAAGGGTAGCACTAAACAATCGAATTTAACAACCTAGGCATTTATTAACAATACACTAAAATATTCTCTTTTTATAATCCAAACCCTGTCAAAATTGATGTGTCTTATAAATAGAATGAAAAGAAAAGAAATCAAATAAGAGTGTTATTAAATAATAGAAATGATATCAAATCAGCTTCCAAACGTAAATTTTCATTTGAGTTACAACCCTTTACAAGAATTGAATTGAAAGTCATCATTAACACCAATTATTACGAAATAATGGCCAATAGCAAGTTAACTTTTAGAACCCAATATGAAATCATAGAAGTGGATGTGACTTATTCAGTACAACGGGGATCTGCGAATTATTATCCCTCTGTACTTACTTTAGATCCAGGAATAACTGCAAAAGTACAGTAAATCGACATTTATGTGAGAAGCACCTTTAATCAATAAATTCAATTGTTACAAGTTGAGAACCAATAAATAAAACACCAGAATATATCTTTACTTACGATGGCAACTAACATTGCTACTAATTCTAGATCTGACATTCTACATGTAGATTATATGGGCAAGCAGAATTTTTACTCTGATTCTAAATACCACAAACAGTAAGCAAAAGAACTATTGAACTCCTTTGGAAGAAACAAAATAAAGATCTAAACAGATGTTTTACAAGATTCTGAAATTCTTATCAATTACAGATCCAATTAAAAATTTAATGAACAAATCCTAAAGAAGATCATTAAACAAGATCCAAAGATTCTGATCTCTTAATAAACAGTAGTTGTATCACAATAACCAAATATCTTCATTATAATCGTCTCAATCCTCAATATGATGTATATAGCGAGTTTGTTAAGAAACAATGTGAAGAAATCAAGGGAACTCAAAATTTCCATTGAAGGAAACTTGTTGTAAGAGTAGATAGACTTTTAATCAATTTTTAAGATTCAGGAGCCAATTCAACCGCAAAGTAAATCAGAAACAAATGAAGTGGTTTCTGACAAAGCAGATGAGATTCAGGATATAATAACGGCTGAGGAAATGATCAGTAAAGAAAGCAACAATATCATTTACACAAATTTACAATCACAAATCGACGAGAGCTCATCTCACTTCAGTCAAGGGGAGAGTCTGGACGAGGATTAGATTTCGGAGTATCAGGAGAAGGTAGTTGAGTAGAGAAAGGTTTCAAATCAAAAGAATTTCAATTTATTTTAGAGAGTGGAATTCACTATACCAACATAAATCACGATGAACACTCAATCTTCTCAGGAATGTTGGGATACCAAGGATCCAATATTTTTGCCTTAAGATTCTGACGAAGAAATGTTAGACAAGAATAGTGTTCAGAGATTGGAATCCATGTTGAATCAGATTCATCATAAATTACCTCAATTTGAACAAAGTACACTTAAATTGCCTATGAAGTGGAATGAAAATAATTTAATAAACCCATACTTTCCAAAACCTCCTCCAGGAATTTGAATGTATTTATTTTAAATAAAAAAATAATAAAAATCTTCATGAAATTCATCATTGATGACATAGAAGTTATTTTCCCTTACAAATTTCTGTATAAGGAACAATTGGAGTACATGTAAGCGTTGAAATAAACCCTGGATGAAAAAGGACATGGAATTTTGGAGATGCCTACAGGAACAGGGAAGACAGTCTCATTGCTCGCATTCATTCTTGCCTATTTAGCACAAAGACCTAACACAATTAAAAAGTTGATTTATTGCACTCGTACAGTGGTGGAGATGGAAAAAACATTAGAGGAAGTCAGATTAGTTTTGAAGGCCAGAAAAGCGGAAGGTCTTAATGATAATTTTACTGCTGTCGGATTGAGTTCAAGAAGAAATCTGTGTATCAATCCTGATGTTGTCAATTAGAAAGATAGAGTGGATTCTGAATGCAGAAAACGAACA
Source organism: Paramecium octaurelia (assembly GCA_905182995.1). Classification (NCBI taxonomy): domain Eukaryota; phylum Ciliophora; class Oligohymenophorea; order Peniculida; family Parameciidae; genus Paramecium; species Paramecium octaurelia. Next base: position 40,406 of record CAJJDP010000077.1, read on the forward strand.
GCTGAATGGGTTAAGAGGGGATAAGGTGAAACATGCATATTTTATGACAACTTTGAGAAATCTGCCAAAGAATTCATAAACAATCTACCTAATGATGTTTATAGTTTAAGTGATTTACGTAAGAATGGAGGTTATTCTATGCAATGTCCGTATTATACTGCGAGGGAAATGGTCAAGAAGGCCAATATTGTTGTGTATAACTATCTTTATTTGATTGATCCAGGAATATCTTCATTATTGTCTAAGGATTATATCAAGGAGAGTGTGGTTGTCTTTGATGAGGCCCATAACATAGATGACGTGTGTATTGAAGCCTATACGGTGAGATTGAATAAGCCCATATTGGCTGAAGCAATCAACAATCTCAAAATTGTGGAGACACAAATTTAGAGTGAGACTAATGAGATTTAAAATAGGTTGAATGAAGAATATAAGAAGTTGATTAAGAATTTGGAGAAGAAACCTGAAGGAGAATTGAATTAACTGGTTATTCCAGGGTAAATTAGGAAAGCAAGAAACTTCATTGATTTTATGAAGAGAGTTATCAATTCGCTGAGGAAGAAGTTAAAAGATAATTCAGAAGCACTTAAAACATCTCATGCTATTTTACACCACACTAAAAGCTTTACTGAAGAGATATAAAAGGAAGGGAATCTAGACATTGATTCTCTCAAATAATGTGGAGAACGATTAAATCTACTACTAAACACTTTGCAAATCTCAGAAACTGACAAATTTAGACCACTTAGCACTGTTGCACAATTTGTTATGTTCTTAGTTCAATATCAGGAAGGATTCAAAGTAATATTTCAATCTAATAACTACGAAGGAACCTTAAATGAAAAATTAATGACCCTGGCTTGTTTTGATAGTTCCTTAGCCATGAAAAACATCTTCGCTTCATTTCAATCTGTCATCCTCACTTCAGGTACCATGTCACCAATTGATATTTATCCAAAAATCTTAGACTTTAGACCAGTCGTTGCTAAATCTATCGACATTGAATTAACACGTAACTCCATTCAGCCTATAATTGTTACTATGTCAGAAGATGGCACTGAATTGACATCAGAATTTACATTCAGAAATAATGAGGATGTCTCAAGGAATTACGGCAACTTTTTGCTTGAATTGTCTGAAAACGTCCCTGATGGCCTCATTGTCTTCATGCCTTCTTATAGCCGAATGGAGGAGTGGGCAAGGCAATGGCAAAAGGATAAGTATTTAGAATAAATTTCAAAAAATAAAGTATTGCTAATAGAATCGAAGGATGTAAATGAGACATCATAAAAATTGTAATAATATCGTAAATGTTGTGATGTTGGTAGAGGAGCTGCTTTATTTTCAATTGCTAGAGGTAAGATTGCAGAAGGTATAGATTTTGAAGGTCATTATGGAAGATGTGTTGCAGTGATTGGATTTCCAGCCTTGAACAGTAAAGACACTTTGATTTTAGAGAGATGCAAGTTTTTAGAGGAGAAATTTAAAATAACAAAAAATGATTTTATTGAATTTGATGCTATGAGATAAACATGTTAATGTTTGGGTAGAGTTCTAAGGGGTAAGCAGGATTATGGAATCATGATTATGGCTGATAAGAGATTTGCTTAGAAGAGTAAATTATAAAAAATGCCTAGATGGATTTATAAATAATTAGACTAATCTAGATGTTTAAATATTACTAGTGAGACTGCCATCACTGTAGTTCGAGATTTCTTTAGATAGATGGCACAACCTTTTAAAATTGCTGATAATAGTTATTTTACATAAGACACATTGTGATTATATATTTATAACAAAATTTATATATAATAAAAAATAGCATTAAAATAAGAATGTAATTGCACAACTAATTTAATTGTGTTGATTAATTGATCTAAGTAAAATGATTTGAAATTCAAGTTAAAATAACAACATTTGAAGGTAATTGATGATAGAAAAGTTTTTTCAATTAAGTCGCTGGATAAAAATGAAATTATTTAAAAATTAATTATTTTATTTATTCTTTGTTACATATAGAAAACCCATCATTTGTATTTTCTAAAGTATTTGATAGTCCACTGAATACCTAATTGTTGTTGATCTGTTCTGGTTTCATTTCGATTTCTGTCGAATAAGTAGACTTATGAAAAACTTGTGTTTGGAACATGCATTCTGTTGATTTGTTTGTAATTGTAGATGACATACTATGATAATTCTTCATCAGAGATGAAGTTGTCATTCTTTCTAGCCATAGCTATGAAATCCATGGCCAATTATTAAGAATACGTAATATGTTGGACATCATGAGTAGCCTTGGTGATCCATTCAAATGGATGCTTCTCGGGATGGAATTGATATCCATAGATAGGGACTTCTCTGCCTTCACAAATAGCGATGTATTTCAAGTTCACTCCATCTCTGCCATAAGCTGTGATTTTGAAGAATGCTCCCAAAGAGTAGGCTTTTTCGTAGGTTTGTTGTACAACTCCCCAGTTGTGTGAGTAATATGGACCATCTATGATATTAATAAGGTGTAATTACCAACATTCTTCAGATACTCCAAGGTAGACTTGTCTATAGAATTCAATACATATGAATCTTCATCAGGTACAATTTCAAGCAACCTCTACCTACCTAAGTCATCAGTCATTCTAGTCAAGACTTCATAGTAGGATGAAGCGATATAATTGATCAATTGAAAACCTTAGCATATTCCAAGTAAAGGATAGAATTTACCAGCCTTATTAAATTGAATAACTTTTTAAAAAATAAAAGATGCTGTATCAGTAAATTTATTAAAAGTGAATCCTGGTTGTGTGTTGTTCAAGTACAAGTCAGCATCCCCTCCTGTAAACAGAACACCATTAATCTGGCTCAATATCACAGTGATCTCGTCATAAGAACTATCCCAATGAATTGGAATGACTCTGGCCCCAGCCTATTCAATCCACTTAACATAACTGGAAGGGAAATAGGAGTAGAGGGACTTATCGTAGTCTTTCATATCAGAGGGATTTGTTAAGACGCCAATAGTTGGTTTGTTGTTGGCAGATATCACTGATGATATGAACAATGATGTAATGATAATTCTTAACATTTTATTTATTTATTTATTTAATATTTATGATTTAAATCAAATGTTGTATACGTCGTAGCCGTGCAAGAAACGTGATCCTGGAATATCGAAATAAGGATAGGGATCCTTGGTTGCTCTGGTGTATTGATGAGCGGCTCTCTTCTTAAATGGAACCCTACGTTCTTAATTCAATTATCATACCACACATCCTTCTGGTGATAGATGTCAGTGATCTACTTGATGTAATCGGATCCGTGTTCAGCAAACAATTCCTCGATCAAAATATTCCTCTTGTCTTCAGCAGCCAAATATCTGATATCTTGCATGGCTTAATAAAATGGCAATGATTTCCTCTGCATCTTTTTCAACTCTAATTCTTTGCGTCTAATTTATTTAACCATTCAATCATACTTGAATTGTCTTCTCACTTCCACTATATGCATTATGCCCCATACTTAGAATAACACACCAAATGCTAAGATTATTTTGCCTTTTCTCCCTGGGATTCTCCTCTTCTCTGGGAATAGCTTTGTTCTCAGTTCAGATGTGTCCCCAATGGCTATATGCAAAGGAGAATTGGCCTGATCGTATCTTCTCATGAATTGAGGCTTGAATAAATTAGCCTATCTGAAAATTTTGAGCATAATATTAATAATACTTAAAATCACAATTATGATGGTTTTTTAGAGAAATTGGACCTCTGAAAATGTTGCAGTCTCTAAGCCAAGGGAGAGTCTGCGAACTTACTTAAACTATCCCCGTTTTATTTTTGACTCTATGGCTCGGTTACCAACTTTTAATTATTGACAGGCGAATTCAAAATTAATCTTCTATTCTTCATTTGAATTTCCTCATAACTATATTCAAATAGATACCTTGCAAAGATCCCTTGAAACATTGTTCGTTTTCAATTTCTTCATCATTTCTTGCGGATTCATCGAATTACTTTTTCTTAATTGTTTTTTCCCAAAATTTGGAGAGTCCACCTATTGAAATATCTCTGGAATCATGTCTGTCCCAATTCTGCTAGTATCTCCAGCAAATGAATTACTAGTGCTATCGTTATACCATAATTTATTTAATCTGGTCTAAGATTTAAGTATCAATGGACGAATCCTAAATCTATTTGAAGACCCCGACCTTTCAGATCCTATTATTGAAATAACATCATTAGGTGATCCAGCCTCATTAATTTCATCCGTCTTCCCAAGCATATCATTTGACATCCCAACCAGGTATTTCAAAAACACGAGCATTTTGATGCACCTAGCTATTTTCTATTCTTTATTGACTTGACATTATATTATTTCATTCAACGTGAATGGAATTGAGATATCTCCCTTGCCTGTAATCCAAGGATGTTCCAGACATTGATCAGCTGTTAAACGATGTTCTGGGAGATATGCAATCGTTCTCTCCAAAAAGTTTTTAGTGTATAAGTCCTCATTAAATTATATGTTCAGTGAAAAATTTTTAATTTTTTCAAAAAAAGTTGTTTTACTATCTCCATTTTAATAAAATGGATGTTGTCCATTGTATAACATATTATAAACCACAATTCCCAATGCCCAAATGTCAACCGACTAAATTTTAATAATTTAAGTGTTACTCTATTATAATTTGCTTTTTTAATAACTTCAGGGGCCTAATACAATAAGGTTCCACAATTCTTATTCATCAAACTATCCTCAACTCTATTGACTGAGGCTGATAAGCCAAAATCTATCAAGGTAACAACCAATTCTCCTTCTGAGTCTCCTATCAAAATATTTTACGGCTTGATGTCTCTGTGCACTATGTTGTTCTTGTGTAAATAGCTCAAAGCTTTCAAAATCTCCTTTGTTATCGTAATCACCTCACTTCGCTGCAATTTTGGTATGTAATCTTCTAACGTAACACCTTCTATCCGATTCATAACTATGTAAAACCTTAGCTAGGTTTCGTAAAACTTAGGTTAAGGCATATTCCAATACATCAAGTATCTTAATTATATTCTAATGAGACAAGGATTGCAGCATGATCGCTTCCTGACGTATAGTCTCTTCTTATTTATTGCATTTAAACAAAGATTTTTCAACTATCTTAATGGCGACATTTATTCTTGTAACTTTATCAATAGCTGAGATAACCGTTGCAAAAGCTCCCTTTCCGATAATTTCTTTTGGGTCGTATCTACTCAGTTCAGGCAGGTATTCACTTTCAAAGTTTAATACCTCTTTAAGTAATTAAAAATTAGACATTAATATTAGACGATAAATCAAAATTATGGAATATATACAGTATATATTTTTATTCATTCGTTTAAAGACTTTTTCTATATTGGAGGTTTGTTTGTTCTTATCCTGTGACTAGCCAGCAACTCTTATTGTATGATAATATTCTATCCTCTTGATACATGAGTTGTCCTCTTTAACTATTACTATTTATATACTAAATCTTACTTATTGAGTAGTTTACTTGTTGTTCTGGGATTGTCTATTGTCGATTATGCCAGATTTCTGAAGAATAGATGATTGATTCAAAGAATTATCAGCTGTCGTATTTGTAGTCTGAATTGACTTCACACTTCTTTCCAATGATCTAGGAAAATGAGGAAATAGAAATTTTGAAGGCTCCTTTGGTTGTTACAACTTTTGCAATTGATCACAGGATGCCCTCTCTCTTCTTTGAGATTTCAGAGTAATCGTTTAGATTCTGAATTAAGAAACTCTATTGGATCCAATAGAAGCAGTATCAACATTAGATCCTTAGAGTGCGTCCTACTTTACTTATTTGAGCTTCTCATTTGTGTGAGAAATAGATTATTGTTTGATTTTTGGAATCTTTATTGTTCTAACAGGTTCTTTGGCTATTGGTGTTGAATAGTGTTTGAATTAATTCGCATTGGGACATAAGACTTTGAGTTATTATAGGAATTGCAATGCCTAGATCAAGGACTTAATTTTCTAAAAATTACAGTGACTTTTGAGTATTTCTATGAAAGTGAAAGGCTCATCAGAGTCTTATTTGCCTGTGATCCAAGGATGTTCTAAACATTAAATAATGTTCAAACGATTCTCAGGCAAATAAGCTACTGTCCTAATCAAGAAATTAATTGAGTTGTTATTCATCCCTGGTTGCCAATTCCATTACATCCATTGGATCCTTTCACAATAAGATTCTTTGTCGTCAAACTGTTAGTAAAATGGATGTTTGCCCTGAGTTAAGAGATTGAAAACCACGATGCCCACTGCCCATATATCCACACTCTTACTATTTAAGGGAATGATCATACTCTGTTATACTTCTTTTTCTATATCATTTCGGGAGCCATGTACAAGAAGGTTCCACAATTGTCACTCATTATACCCGATCCCTCCAAATAGGTCAATTGGGCCGAGAGACCGAAATCAATTAAGGTTACTCGGACATCCTCGCCCATTTGAGAAATCATAATATTTTCTAAAATAAAATTTATTCCTCATACCTGGCTTAATGTCTCTATGTATAATATCCTTGGAATGCAAATACTTGATTGCCTACAACAATTGTTTCACTATGTTATGCACAGTCTAATCGTCTAACTTGTTTTATTGAAATTGTTCCAATGTAACTCCTGTGATGAGATCCATCATTATAAATAATTTACTTTTGGTCTCCTTACTCTACAATAACACAAAGCAATCATACAAATGTAACTCTTACAATATTTTAATGATTCAACTAATTTAACAACTGAGCCTCCTTTCTTAACACATCTAATTGTAAAGTATTGAAATTTGACTTCTCAATAATTTTGAGAGCTGCCCTCTTATTCGTCATCAAATTCTGAATCTCAACCACAGTAGAAAACGCTCCCTTCCCCAGAATTCTCAATGCCTTGCAGTACTAAGTAATGAAATTAGGTTGTCTCTCTTCTTAATCAATTAAAAGTTCACTAAGTTTACTCATTAAAAATATTATCAATCAATTATTCAATTATTTTATTGTAAACCATATCTAACAACTTCATTCTGGTTTTATCTGATCCTTGGGAGTTGACCTATTGCCCTCAAACCAAACTGATGTACATGCTTAGAATAATCTAAATACATTTAAACCAACTTCTAAGCAATAAAATTTAGCTAAAATTCTCAATTGTCTCCTCCTCACAAGTGAATTAAATGATTAATGAAATAATGACTCATGGAATCTAAATTAGAGTGTGATAATGGACTATAAATAATTATTGTTAAATATCCTCTTTATTTAATAGATACTCTTCACATTATTGAATAAGTAAAATTGAAATTTTATTCTATTCACCTTACATTAAAGTTTTTTTACCATAAGAAATTCCAATAATGTAATTTTCATATGAATAAGTCACGCATAGAATTTGGAAATGAACTTATAAATACTTTTAACTAAAGACCTACAATTTAATGCTTAGGGATATATTTTGTAAAATATAATTACAATATGAGTATGGCTAATATTATCCTTTCTTTTCTTAAGGGAATTGATTGCTTCTATAAGATATCTTTTATTATAATTCTGATGAATTATTTGTTAATTTCAAAGATCATCATTTAAATTTACAAGGTTAAATATTATAATAAGAGCATTATCGTAATGCTCACAATAAAGTAAGGATTAAATATAAATTTTATTATAAAAACTATCTTAAACTGGGAAATTTATAAAATTTTGCTTTTAAATAAGATAAAACAATGAACCGATAAAGTTTATATCATGGTGATCAATAATACATAGATTTAGATTACGTTTTCTATAAGAATTATTTTAATTCATGATTTTAAGTTAAATTTTGAATCAACCCATAAATTATTATTCAAAAAGAATTAATGCTTTATTTATATAAACCTTTCTATTTAAATATTGTGTCTGTTTATATTTCAATAATTTTTGTGAGTTTTTTATAATAAGTAATTTTTTCTAAGTTTCAATTTAACGATCTAGATAGTTTATTAATAGAAATAAAATAAAATTGTTCTTTATTGCAATTAAACATTAATTATATTAAAATAAGATAGTGCAATGAGTAAAGGCGAGGAATATAGAGGGAAATAGCCAAAAATTAGTGAGTTTGAGTTTAATTCCGAAGAATAATATAAGGAATTTATAAGAAAAACTAACTCCGACGGATCGGAGGGGAAGGTAATTTTTTGTGTTATTCAAAGTAACCAGACAATAATAATTCTGTTTCAAATCACAGAGAGAACTATAGCTTTAAAACTGGAAATGATTAAAATTATTCAGAACTTCTTTAAGAATAGTATTAATAATATGCATCACCTTAAAGTTATAAGTTAGAGGAGATGAAGATTTATCATATTGATATGGATATTGAGAATTCGAATAAAAAATAACTTAAGAATTTGTTAAAATCAAAAAATGATGTTGAGGTTCAGAGGTAAAATGACAAACCTTAGGAAAAGATTGATGATAATATGATTGAAATTAAAACAAGAACTCATAAAATAATCATACAGGAAATTGGTTATTAACGTTTTCAAAGTGATAATATCTAAATAAATATTCCTCAAAATATAAAAGAATAAAGCCAAAGTTAATAAAAATATATTAATATCAATATCGGTTAATCCTCTTCAGATGGAGATATGCAAAAGCAATCGTCAGAATAGCATGAGATCATAGAATAATCAAGTTAATAATCTTCTATTTAATTGACTCACAATGAAAATGCTGAAAGATATGAAAGGTATGATGAGATTAGAGACAACCAATGCAGAATAAAAATGCAGTTAAAAAGATTTGAATTAATTTTATTTGAGAAAGGTGTTCAAAAATAATAGAAAAAAAATGAAAGGTTTGAAAAAGATTATTAAATCTCGGTTAGTATTGAAAATGGAAGATATGTTATGCAAAAACCAACCTACCCATTTATCATTTATAATTAATAGATTGGATAAAAGGATAGGTAGGCACTACTAAATTCAAAATTATTTTTAACAAGTTCAATACTTAATGCTTATGCAAATTACCTTCAAGTTAGAGATGAAAACTATTATTTTTCACTTAATAAGAATGAAAGAATAAAGCATAAACGATTGTTTATATTTAACTCTGATTTTTTAACTAATTGTAATTTAAATGATAAGACTGCCTAAATTTAAGATAAAGTATTATATTTAATGTTGCAGTATTTGTAAGACTTTCAAGTAATATAGTATTAATTTTGGCTTATCTACAAAAAAATAGCCTTTGTTGTTAATTCAAATAATGTGCATTGGTATTTAGCAGTTTTAGACTTCTAAGATGGGATTTTGAAAATTTATGACTCCTTGCCTTAATCTTCATCTTCATACAATATACTTAATAATTTATTGTCATAATCATTTTCAAAATTATCCTAGTAAAATATTACATTTACAACAGTTGTTTGCCCTACTTGGGTTAGATAGCAAGATCATTATTCGTGTGGTTATCATACTTGCATAGCTCTAGAATATCTGAGTTAATATACAGCACAAAATTAATTACTAACTTTAGAAGAAATTAAAAAAATCTTAAGAAAATTACTGATAAATGAAGAAAACTAAAACAATTAACTGTGAAATCAATGATTAATTTTATATTAATTATAAAATATTCAATAGGATTTATATATTTAAACGAAATTCAATTTTATATAGCTAGCTAGTGTTTATGTTTATTGATCACATTGTTCGCAATAAGAAACGCTCTAATTATCTGTCTCAATATAAAAGAATGGGCATTATTCACTTTTCTAACATATTTTAAATTATTTCGTTTAACCCTTTTGAATATATTTGAGTTGATTATTAAAATATTGCTCAATTAGATTTTCATCATGTATATAATTCTAAATTAACTGCGATTTTATATATTGATTACAGAGACATAGCAATCTTGGGCTATTATTTTGTATTTAATTTTAAATTAACATAGTAAAACATTCTAAATGTAAATGATGATAGCATGTCAATTAAATTTAGTTTTCCTCTATTATTTTTTTGCAATAATAACAAATTTATTGTATTTCTAGTTGAGCAGATTAGTAGATGTCCTTTAATTCGTCTTTTGCTAAACTAGCATATATAATAGGTTTAGTAATAATTTATTTGTTATTGGTACTTTGTTAAATTTTTTCTGAGTAGTTTATATCATTTGCAATTTATTCTTATTATTTACAATCTTTTGCAATCTATTCTTATTATTTATTACCTTTTACAATTTATTCATATTATTTTTTATCATTTGCAATTTTTTCAGCAACTAGAAACTTTTCCTTCAATAAATCTTTAACATTGTAAATGTAATAATGGTTATTCTTTATTTAGGAAAATATTTAAAATCTTTTTATGATCTAATTATAATCATTATCAATTATTATAACAAATTCATCTGGATGGATACCTAGTAATATTTGAAACATGGGATAAATTAAAACATTCAATTTTACTCTTATAGTTTGAGTTTTATTCTAAAATGTATAGTAAATTTCTATTTAATCATCACTCATTTTATAGAATTTTGCGGATTATATTATTTTAAATAATTAATATTGTGTTTAAGACTGAGATATGAATTGTATAAATTAATATAGAGTACATAATATAAATATAATCCACAAAAATGAAGTTCAAATAATAGTATGTAGTATAATTAATTGCAATCAAATAAAACAACTTAATAATTCTTAACGAATTTCATATTTCTTTTTGTCAGATATTTTGTATTGTCTACTTATGTTAGTGACAATTTATTCTATGTTAGAATCTTCATATAAGTAGATTTTATTATTAGTATGAATTCCATTATCGTTTATGTTTAGATTAACTATTGCTATAGGGTTTTTGACATGTTGTTATAAAAATTAAACTTATCCCGCCGCAAACTATTCCCAATCATCTTCATTAGAAGTCTTCAATCTTCTTTCTACTGATAACTTTTTCCTTTAAGCTGCAATACTAGCATATTTATTTGGTGATTATTATCGAATATTAGTAGATTTAGAAATCGTACATTATGAATTACTTGTAGTAAAAGTAATATTTTCCTTCCTACTCTTAGATGTAAGACTGAGAACATTTGCGTATTCAGAGAAATCTCTCATCTTTCTATTGTCTTTATATAAGTGAAGATATTCACTTACTTTCATTCGTTATTTATATATATTGTGTAGAAAATATTATTGTTTAATGTACGAATTTATGAAAATATCATCCATAGATTTTAATGGGCTTACCCATGGAAGTCTTGATGTGGAGCGTGCCAACATTCTACCATCCCTTTTTCAAGAGGGACACCAAGAAGTTGATGGTTGTACTCAAGTTTTATCTGAGTTAATCTTCGGACATTTCATCAGTACCGAAGGCTGTACCAAGTGACAATGTGTTTTTCAATTGGAATCTGAATTGATTTTTAAAAAAAGATACTTGACTGAAGACTTGACTTCATTGACTTTGCTGCTGACTGATTCTGTTTCAGGGATGGCAATTGGGAATTTACCGATCTTGGTGAAGACATTACCAACAAGTCTTGGGATTACTTTCATGAGGGATTCTGAGGCAATGAGGATGTCAAAAGGTTTGCACCACTTTTTGATTGGCTTCTTCTCTTTGTTGAACTTCTTCAGGCCGTCTTAATCGATCGCGGTGAGACCGAGGGCCTTGGCCTGATCTGAATCGATGAGAGGTAAATCGTACCGCAATGAGTTAAATTACCGATAACACCGATTTTGATGTTAGGGTAAGGAGCATGTAACAAACGTGTTGAGCCTTAGAAACGCTTGTCTTTCTAAACATCGTAATCTCTCAATTAGATTTACAACTCTGTGGTCTCCTTGAAGTTTCTCTTCTTTCTCTCTGTCAACATTTCATGGATGTATTTCTTCAATTATTCACCTTGGATCTTGCTAAAGAAGGATTAAGAGAGATTTAATACCTCATTGCTAATTTTTTAAAAAAAATTTAAATAAAATAAAATCCATCTAATCAACTCTTTAATTCATCATTCTCACTATAAATTATATTAAATTATTATTATTTGAATTCTCAACGGGGTATTCCCCTTCATTCTACTTCTTCTCTCCTCAAATTAACTATGAATAGCCATATCTAAGCAGCTTAGAATAGATATCCTCATTCAACTAAAAAGGATTAAACCTAACACTAGTTAGTATTCCTTCTAATTATAGGTTAAATTAAGAAAATACTCATATGCCATCAGAAAGGATAAATATGTGTTAATTATTTTTAACTTGATATAATTATAATCACAATTAAATATAAATATTTTAAATTATTGCTTTCTATTAAGCCTAGTCCACTATCTCATGATAATTTATATAAGAAATATGATAATTAATAAAATACAAATTGGGTGTACTAAATTATTTGAAGTTACCAAATTAAATAAAGATCCTTCTATAATTTACTTGAATTACAAATTACGTTCACAAACTAGTTTACTTTACCAAATTTTATTTAATTAGAAGTTAATAAAACAATTTAAACATTTTATATTACCTAGAGTAATGTAAGTCAACAGCTAAACCATCTGTGGCTTGACTAGAATATCATTGGTTTTTCTAATCCAATAGTAGTAAGCGTACACACAGTCTTCATAACAAATGTGATTTGTTCAATAATATTAAGTGCTTCTTGAGGCTTTGAAATGCCAATTAGATACGCTTTTCCATAAGCATAGTAGAGATATGAAAATTTGAATTAATTACAAAATTTTTTATTAATAATAGCAGAGTAAAAGTTTTTTGCAATATTTATGGATTATTGATAAGGTTTGGATGATTTTTAGAATTAATATTCTTAACTTATGGAGATAGGGTATGCTTTGGAAATGAATAAATAGTTAATAAATAGTAAGGAAATGAAATTATAAATATTGGAAAAATTGAAATTAAATGGAAATAGAAAGAATATGAATTTTGCTTTGATTTAGGGGAATTTATGGTTAATGATAAATAAGATTCTGTATTACAAAAATTGTCTAGTTAAATTATACATAATATGAAATTTCAGTTCAAATCATAGAATTTTCTCAAATTTAACTGAGCCTTTATTGGTAATAATACAACAAGCTCTGCATAAGCTTTGACAGATGTTCCAGCTTCTTAGAAAGAAAATGAAGAAGAGATATTCAGACTTATGGTATTTGCTAATATTGAAAATATTTCCAAATACAAATTAGATTATTTGAAGTTTTTATGACAAATTAGGAGTTGATAGAAATGGACAAGTTTCGGTGCAATTAAGGGAGTGGAAGATTATTTTTTAGTATTTTGATCAATCAAATGATTCACATTATTATTTATAATTCTTCAGCAACTTTGATAGCATAGCGGAATGTTTGCCAATCGGGGGTTAGTTCTATCTAATTTAGGTCAGCATCTGCATAAGCAAATCTACTCCTTATTTCATGCACTGCTCATTCACATTCCCATTTTGATTTACATGGCCAAAGGTCACTTTGGTATATTTTTAGATGTCATTCACATCTGTGGGGATCTTGTTTCTGTTAGTCATGATGCTACAAAGTTAACTTACTTGTCAAAAAGTGCAACAATAATTGTTGTGATCACTCTTTTATGGCGATTCCTTTTAGCTTTCTTCTAAACTCTTCCTTCCTTTAGATAAACTGATTTTACTGCTTTGACTGTTGACTGTGGAATTTAAAATAGTTAAGCCACCTAAATAGTCGTCTGCATTAATACTTCTCTAATTTTCATCTTCTCTTAAAATAATTTTTCCACTATTTACTATCGTTTTTGGTCATCAACAACATTATATTTGGATGGTCTCTTTTAAGTGGTTTTGGTCATTTTTTTCATTCTCTTGGTTATTTATTAAAATTAATAATGTTCTAGAACATTAATTTATTATTTTAAGCGAAACTTACATTTTATTAATTTAATTAATTCCGATCTTTGTCCAGTATAAAAACATTTANTAGTAAGCGTACACACAGTCTTCATAACAAATGTGATTTGTTCAATAATATTAAGTGCTTCTTGAGGCTTTGAAATGCCAATTAGATACGCTTTTCCATAAGCATAGTAGAGATATGAAAATTTGAATTAATTACAAAATTTTTTATTAATAATAGCAGAGTAAAAGTTTTTTGCAATATTTATGGATTATTGATAAGGTTTGGATGATTTTTAGAATTAATATTCTTAACTTATGGAGATAGGGTATGCTTTGGAAATGAATAAATAGTTAATAAATAGTAAGGAAATGAAATTATAAATATTGGAAAAATTGAAATTAAATGGAAATAGAAAGAATATGAATTTTGCTTTGATTTAGGGGAATTTATGGTTAATGATAAATAAGATTCTGTATTACAAAAATTGTCTAGTTAAATTATACATAATATGAAATTTCAGTTCAAATCATAGAATTTTCTCAAATTTAACTGAGCCTTTATTGGTAATAATACAACAAGCTCTGCATAAGCTTTGACAGATGTTCCAGCTTCTTAGAAAGAAAATGAAGAAGAGATATTCAGACTTATGGTATTTGCTAATATTGAAAATATTTCCAAATACAAATTAGATTATTTGAAGTTTTTATGACAAATTAGGAGTTGATAGAAATGGACAAGTTTCGGTGCAATTAAGGGAGTGGAAGATTATTTTTTAGTATTTTGATCAATCAAATGATTCACATTATTATTTATAATTCTTCAGCAACTTTGATAGCATAGCGGAATGTTTGCCAATCGGGGGTTAGTTCTATCTAATTTAGGTCAGCATCTGCATAAGCAAATCTACTCCTTATTTCATGCACTGCTCATTCACATTCCCATTTTGATTTACATGGCCAAAGGTCACTTTGGTATATTTTTAGATGTCATTCACATCTGTGGGGATCTTGTTTCTGTTAGTCATGATGCTACAAAGTTAACTTACTTGTCAAAAAGTGCAACAATAATTGTTGTGATCACTCTTTTATGGCGATTCCTTTTAGCTTTCTTCTAAACTCTTCCTTCCTTTAGATAAACTGATTTTACTGCTTTGACTGTTGACTGTGGAATTTAAAATAGTTAAGCCACCTAAATAGTCGTCTGCATTAATACTTCTCTAATTTTCATCTTCTCTTAAAATAATTTTTCCACTATTTACTATCGTTTTTGGTCATCAACAACATTATATTTGGATGGTCTCTTTTAAGTGGTTTTGGTCATTTTTTTCATTCTCTTGGTTATTTATTAAAATTAATAATGTTCTAGAACATTAATTTATTATTTTAAGCGAAACTTACATTTTATTAATTTAATTAATTCCGATCTTTGTCCAGTATAAAAACATTTAATAAATAATAATTTTATATGTATATATATTTATATATAATATACTCCACACATCATTGTTATTATTATGATACTTGTTGCATCTATTATGTTGATTAGAATTAGCTAATCTGATTGTTTTGCCACTCCAAATTAGGATCATATGTATAAAATGGATTAGTTGTCTATGATAATCATTATCAATACTTTAGCAGTTGGATATTCCTATAGGAATTCTAAATCGTTTGATTCTAATTATTGTACATTAAAAGGTTTGTTCTATAAGATGTGTTCACAATGTGATTCTATTTGATTATCATATAATTAACATACTTATTGTTTTATCTAGATCGGTCTTGATCTCAACACTCTTCCAAAATTCAGCATCGAACTTATTCAAGTCTTATTGGTATTCTTGAACATATTATAGTTGGGGTCCCTTATATGAGTTTACTATTCAGATTATATATGAAATCTTACAATACTAAATAAGCATAAGTTGGTACTTATGATTGACAATTCGATTTGATTCTGTTTGATTGTTTCTGAGCTTGTTCAATAATTTAACACTCAAAAGAGGTCTGTTCTATTGAATATAGAAAGAGACCAATTGCTTAAATGCCTAAAAGTTAACTTCCTTGTTGCTATAATTGGTGTGAATCAAGACCTAAGCGAATTGGTTTTACAACTTAATGATATCTTATTCAGTCTTCAATTATGACAATAGATATTCTCCTGAAAGATCGAATTTCTTTTGTAACTCAATGCTATAAATATGTCCTTCAATTGAAAACTATTCTCTCAGATGCTTTTCCTCCTCCTATTTTTATTACTGCTTTTGCAACTGTTTCTTCTCCTTTGGTGTCAACTTCTTCTACTCTACCTTTCCTTAATCCTATTACTTGAGTTTTAATCTATTCAAACCTTCAATCATTAGACCTGCAGTTTCAATGAAGTACTTAGCACTATATCTAGTATCCATAGCATCAAACATCTGTAACAATGATCTTAATGTGTATTTCCTTATTGAAAATTAATAGAAATCCAATTGATCATCATACATCTCCTAATAATGTTTGAAGATCAAATAAAACTGAGCTAATGCTGGTCCAAGATAATTCAACCTTAACAATGTTCTACCAACTCCCAATTCAAACCAAATCATTTGCAATTCATATGGATTTGATCCATCTCTCAAAAACATCCTCAATAATTCTTATGACAAATAAACCATATTTGCTCTTAAGGCATACTTGATTGTCTTATTGTTCAAGTACCTATCAGCCAAATCCAATTATCTAGCTCTATCTGCTGCCTCATAAGCCTCCTTGAATTTTTCTTACTTGTGCAAAGCCTTGGCCTTGATCAAATACAATTCGTGCAAAGTAGGCGTGTGGGCAATTGCCTCTTCAACCAATTCCAATGACTTTGCGTATTACTTAACTTAGTAATAATGTTAAGATAAAAGCATCAATGCCCATAACTTTTAGATTGGTCCTGCATTTAAATATGATTCATATGCTTCTTTAATTACATCCAATTTCTCTTTTTATTTATATAAATGTTTGATTTCTCTGAACAAAGAAGGAAGAGACTTCTAAAAGAATGGATCAATGAATTTCAAAAAATTAGTTTTGAATTTATCTCCACTCTATTCCGCTAATAATTGACCCTAAACCAAAGTGTTCTCATAGATTGAGAGATCAAATTATGGATCTGCCTTTTTTAGTAATTAATAGTATTTCCAATTCTATGGCTATAATACCAAGAGGTGCTTTGCTGCTTCCACTGCTTCTTGAATCGATCCCAATTTGATATAGAGATCATATTGGAGTTCATAATAAGCCACCATATCAGTGATTTCACTTTTTATTATTAAGAATATTGTACTTTTTGAATGCACTTATATTTTATTTAGCCTTTTAATAATCTTTGGCATCGATGGCGAGTTAGATTTGATATAATTTGAACTCATTCATTTCAACTTTCTTAATTGGATTCTGCTAATCCTTTTGAATCAATTATTCAGCTGAACTGATGGCTTTAAAGGCTATTTCATAGTTTCCAATCAAATGTTAAGCAAAAATGAATGCTATCCAATTCACTATCATGTTTGACTTTTTTGTCAATATCTTGTGTCTAAGTTAAGCATTCCCCTCAAAATCCCTGGTGTGAATTTACAAATTGGCAGTGTCCCTCTCCAATTAGATGTTTTCTTCTCCTTTTTTTATTGCTTACAAGAAACATTTTACAGCCTCAATATAATTTTTTTAGGCCTTATAAATCAAACCATAAATATGCCAACAAAAGTCTGATCCCAAATTCTTAAACACTGCTTGTTTAGCCAATTCTAATCCCTTCTGTTGTTCATCATTGTAATACATAAAGATGGCCTTGAGAGACACCACCTCCCAATTATCAGGCACTTACTCCAACAATTTTTCAGTATTTCTGAGACCCTTTTTATAATCCTTAGCATCGAGCAATTTCTATTTTAAGTGATTATTCATACCACCAATGCTTTGAATTCCCCACTCTATTTAGCATTTAATGAGTTTTAAGCAGGTCTCATATCTTAACAAATTAAATAAATAAAATTATTTTATGTATTACACCTTCCTCATCGGAAATTTATTGTAATTTCAAAAGTTGTTATATAGATATAAATGTTTAAACTTAAAAATTTGATGATCAAAGAACCATTACAAATAATTAGTTTTGACTTCTATTAAAATTCCTATGTCTATAATATTTTAAGGAAATGAATAATACCAATATTCTTCATTTCAAATATAAATCAAATTTCAACGACTGAATTTCCAACGCCTCCCCCTCTAGTACTTTCAAATTTTTCCATTTCCTTCCCATAACTACGTAATACCCCTACCAGATTGTATCAAGTCGATATTGTAGGGCCTGCAAACTTAACACCTCTAAAGACTGTACATTTTTACTTATAGTCCAGACTTAATAATCCCTAAAGCAGAAAGAATTAATCAGTTTACTTAACTGTGTATATGAGAATGCTTTGTTGATCAGGTAGAATATGAGCATACACTCTACCATAGAGTATTCAAATAATTTTCTCCATACAACCCTCACCAATTAGGCTTATTTCCTTGTTCAAACCAACTTTGAATTAATTCTTTTAATCATAAATTATAACTTTCAAATGAATTCTATAATTAGAACTTTATCATTTTTATAATCAAAACGAAAGATATAATCAGTAAACATGAGATTCTCCTAAACTATTATAAGACCACCCAAAACGTGTTAATAGTATTTGTTATTTTTCAATTTTACAGACTCTGATATTTTATAATAAATCCACATTTCTTGCAATCATATACTCTAAAGTTATAACTCCTCTACAATTCTTTAAATAAATGCATAATTTCACTTAAATATGAAATCAAAAATATATTCTATTATTCCTCCTATTATCTGAAATCGATCTTTACAAATGAAATCAATTTTAATAATAATGCAAAAACCAATGAAATTGAAATAAGACTCTTAATATATTCTTTACTTCGATTACCATATAATTAATAACTTTTCCTTAAATTCCTATTTCTTTAATTGTTAGGTTCATATATCTCTTATGGTATTAAGACACTCTATATAGACTAAATAATAGATATTTTTTTATTTAATATAATAATCTTTAGGAATAGGAATTCTAGTAAATATTCAAAGAATCAATAATTGGTTTAAATAATATTGTTTTCAAAAATTTATTAACGAGGAAGATCGACTTATTAGCTTATAGGACTCAATTTTATCCTTAAATTAAATTTGGATGCTTTTAAATTTGCAGTATTTAAAAAAAAGAATCTTCTTAAAATTAAGTAAAGAATAACAAGAAAATTAGGGTGATTATTATTATTTAATGTTTAAGTTTATTACCAATTATTAGTGTTGGAGCAAATTAATATTCGTTTTGGAAAATATTTGGTTAGGATCAGTTAAATAAATATTAATTCTTTTCTAATGTGTCATTATTGATGTATTTTTTATTCTAATTAATATTACTATAAGTTTTCTTATTGATAATGGAGGCCTTTTTACTCAAGTTAATAAGAAAACCCTTACTAAATTAGACTTAAATTACTTTGACTAGTAAGCATTTTATGTGATCTAAGTATCGTAGTCGATGAAGGAAATAAATGAAGATGCTTCAAGAAAGGGGCTTTTTTGTAGAAAGAAGATTAAAATAGATTAAAATAATAATCATCAAACTTATTTTGATGGAGGTTCAAAGGTTTAATGTGAAAATGAGGAACTAAAGGAAGGTAATGCAGGTATCAAAAAGGATATGTAATGAAAATGTATATGAATTAGAAAATTATCATTTGAGGAGTAGGAATAAGATTTGATATTGGAATGTCACTACGAAAATTCGATTCAATACATTAGTGCTGAGACATTGGTATTATTTAAATTGACAATATAGATGCAAAGTATGAAATTACATGATGTGCTTCTATTCGATTGTCGATATCAATATGAATTTTAGGGTGGGCATATAAGAGGTGCAACCCATCTGCATCATTTATTAAATTTATCTGAAGAATTATTCGGAGTAACTCAAGAGTCAAAGAAAATTGTGGTTTTGTATTGTGAATTTTCAATAAGCAGAAGTAAAGAAAAGTAAAAATTTAATATTACCTAGATATTTTGAGATTCGAAATTTGGATAGGAGCATGAATATATATCCAATGTTGACATACAAAAACCTATATATATTGTCAAAAGGATATTCAGAGTTTTATAAAAAGTTTTAACATATGTGTGATGGAGAATATGTAACCATGAACGATCCAAGATATG
The DNA here is from genome assembly GCA_905182995.1 of Paramecium octaurelia. NCBI lineage: Eukaryota > Ciliophora > Oligohymenophorea > Peniculida > Parameciidae > Paramecium > Paramecium octaurelia. The sequence continues at coordinate 60,582 of CAJJDP010000077.1, forward strand.
AATATGAGTTGGAATAGGAGGAGGAATTTAGAAATATTGCTAAACAGAAAAATAAATTAAAATAAATATAAAAAATAACTGGTTGTTTAATATGAAATGAATTATAAATACACATAATTTTTATAATATAATAAATTAATTAGAAAATAAAAATGTAATTTTAATAAAATTAATGTCATCCTTTAAGATTAGTATCTAATTCTTAATTCTTTTTGTTGTTTATGCTTAAGGTGAAATTTCTAGGGCAATGGGGTGAGGTTGGATGATGTTTCAGAAAAAGATGAAAATGAAGAGTTTATATTTAATTTGTTGTCAGTTACAAGTTGAATTAATTCATCTTTGAAGGGAAGGGAATGTACTGTTATAAATTATTATATTTTTATATCAATAATATATAATATGGAATGTCGTTAGAAATATTTGATGTTCACAATTTGACTTTTTTATATCCACATCTCTGAAATTGATTATCTTGAAGTTGATAGTAATGGGAAATGCAATTGTGTTGTCTGGTCCTTTTATCATTATTATTGAACTAGATGCGATTTTACTGTGGTTAATAATTGTAATAAATATTAAAGTTGATAAGTTAATCTTCTTCGGTTGAGTTTGATTAGTGTTCGACCTAGAAAGATACCTCTGTCTTTATTCCCTTTCAGTTAAGAATTTAAATTACCTCTGGATATAGATGAGAATATAAATAATATTCTTGAGATTGTTGTGGATGTGCTAATGGCTTGGCGAATTCCATTATGTTTTTGTAATATTCTTAATTTGTACTTCCATATTTGAGAGAAATCCTGGAAAGAATTCAAAATAAATAATTACTCTGGAATTCCGTATTTAAGACAAGAATCGATGAATGTCGATACATTGTAGCCAAGTTCTTCGATGAGGTTAATGTCATATTAAACTTGGGAGATAAATAGCTGGTCGAGATCTTTGATATATTTGTATTGATAAAGTCCTGAGGCTCTATAATCTGGCACATGATTCTAAAAATATTTATGTATATTAGCCTACTTCGAACGTCCCTTGCACTTGTTACAGACCATTTTTCAGAGATTCAATGTATTTTTAAATGTATTGACTCAGCTTATGGATATCCTCGTCACCATAGCTATCCAATTTTTTAACAACATATTCCCATGGCGTAATGGAAAAGTCTAGTTGGGTGTACTAAATGACGAGTCTGCCCTTCTCGATTAAAACCTTAGAGACCTTTTTATAGGGGTTTTGGCTGCTCACTCCCAACTTAAGATTATTATTGAAGACAATATTTTTGGCATCAGAATAGAGATGAAAATCCTAATTTTATAGAGTAGAAAAGGAATATTACTCCATTCATTCTAAAGGTTGAAAGGGGATTAAGAAACCTTTTAGGGAAGACAACGAGTTGAACCTTTTTTAAGGTTTAGTTTTCCTCTTCGTCTTCACTACAAGATGTGGTTAGTAAATGTTACTCCATCTCAATTTTTAATCAAATTAATTAAACTATATCCATTTTTAATATAAGCATATATATATGGCATTAATGATTATATTGTTATTTTGAAAGGGAAATATAATAATAATTACATTATTATTTGATCAGAATTAATTAATTAAATTAACTTAATGATGCATCTATACATTTATAGATTAGTAAATAATTATTAATTACAATAAATATTTAATTAATTATAATCAATCCGAAAATACAAGTAAAGTGACCTAATTATTTAATTCAGCCAATCTCCTAAATAGGACGCAAAAACGTATACAAATTCCAAATTAATACTCACTAAAATGAGTGTATTTAATAAAATAATCTACACCCATAAATATATAAATATATTTTAAATTATTCATTAATGATTTTCAGAATCTCCAGGTCCTGCTTTTCGAGTATTTCTGTCAAATTAGTACAATAGAATTTATAAAGTCTAGCCCTCTTTCAAAGTGCACCATTTGGAACTTGACCAACTCCCTTAAACAGCCACTACGACATCAGCTGAATTGCTAGCATATTATAAGAGTATGCAATTGCAAAGACGTATGGAAATTGCTTGTGACAATCTCTACAAACAGAGATTGATTAGAGGTACATCATGTCTAAATGCTTTCTAGGTTTCTTGCATTTGGCCGACGGTCAAGAATCAATTTATGAAGGATTGCATGCAGGATTAACATTCGATGACTGCGTTATCACAGCTTACAGAGATCATTGCATCGCATTACTCAGAGGTGATACTCCTCATCAGATTATTGCTGAAATGATGGCAAAACAAACAGGCAGCACAAAGGGTAAAGGAGGATCAATGCATTATTACAAAAAAGCCACCAATTTTTATGGTGGTCATGGAATTGTGGGTGCCCAAATTCCATTGGGAACAGGATTGGCATTTGCTTAAAAGTATCTCAAAAAGCCAAATGTGACTTTGATCATGTTTGGAGATGGAGCAGCCAATCAAGGATAATTGTATGAAGCTGCCAACATGGCTCAACTTTGGCATTTACCAGCTATCTATTTCATCGAAAACAACTTGTTCGGTATGGGAACATCAATTGACAGAGCCAGTGCCAATACCAAGTTCTACACCAGAGGAGATGTCATTCCAGGAATATAAGTATATATATTAGCAATGTATCAGATTGATGGAAACAACGTATTCTAAGTTAGAGAGACACTCAAATTCGCCAAGAAACACTGTCTCGAAAAGGGACCAATCTTCATTGAAGCCATGACTTACAGATATCACGGTCATTCCATGAGTGATCCAGGTGTCACCTACAGAACAAGAGAGGAAGTTCAATAATAGAGAAAGACCAGAGATTGTATCAACTATGTTAAAAACATTATTCTTGAAAACAAAGTGGCTGATGAACATTAATTGGAAGTATTTGATTGCTTTATTCCAAATAGGAAATTGATAACACTGCTTAAAATGAAATTGATATTGCAGTTGAATAGGCCAAAGTTGATCCAGTTCCACCAAGCACTGAATTGACAACTGATGTTTATGTTGACAATTAGAATCATTTCATTAGAGGAATCTTATATAAGGATAGCATTCTACCAAAGAGTTAATGATAAATTACCATTTAGAAAAATAATATATACACACCTAATATATTTATTAATCTCAACAAAGATTCAAATATCTAAAATATCATGTTCTTCTGAATTGAAGACTTAACTGAAAAAGAAATGCTTGGATGTGGATTTAGGAAGTATTCTAAGAATATTTTCAATATCTTTCCGATACCCTAAGTCTGTTGTTTGACTAAACTCCTGAAAAACTACACTCTCCAAGAATATTGGATTCAAATACTTCTATTAAATCACATAATATAAGCGATCTGCTGTACCCACAACAATCTAAGCTTCCTGTAAGTACTTTCGATCTTAAACAATAGAATTCTTTTTTGAAACTTGATATACATTGTTGTAGTAAATGTTAAGATGATCAAGCATAACCTTGATAGCAATAGCACTTTGGTCATCTGGAGACACAATCATCACCTAAGGGTACAAACAATCCTACTTAATAAATGCTATTGATGTTAATGATATGATTGCATCCTTTTCCCACTTATCCTGATATTGCAATAATGATTTATATTCGAACAATAAGTGAACAATAGCCATTTACATGAATTTATTGATCTCTTGATACCCGAATCTCATGAATATTTTAATCATATCTTTAGGGATGTTCAATTAATGTATATTGCTATACTTGGAGTACTTCTTCTTCATATTCTCTAAGTTTAATTCAAACAATTCCTTCAGCATCTCTGGATCAGTAATCCTAATATAGCCAGTCCTGACAATGTATTGCTATTTCATTTGATCCAATTGTTTCTGAAATATGGATCGTCCTATGCTTAGAGTGGATGCCAATTTGACATTTGAGAACTACTATGTGAGAGGGTTGTTGATACAAGAATCGTATTGATGGGGCTTAATGGTTCTCTTTGGATTCTTGATGGAGTCGATATTAGTTTGACAGGACTGCTGGAATTAAAGTTGATTTCGTAACATATATAAATTTATTATTAACTTCAGATTTTTTTAACAATTTAAACGATATCTTCATCCAATAATTAATGATCCTTTCCTACTTTCTGTGGATTGTATTTGACACTAGCTCCCCATACTAGTGCATATCTGAAGTCCTTAATCATGCTTTTGTGTAACTTATTACAAAAATCGGTGATTGTTGAAAACTTTCGTTGCAAAATAACAGGAGCATTGTAATCTATTCAAATCTATGATTATAAATACCTGGTTCTAATCCTTTTGGTTTGGTGTAAATACGAATCAGATCTAAATAATCCCAAATTCTTTCCACTAATTCATCCAAATTCCATTCCAAAAAGGCAGAGATGGGCACGTAATGTGGAATCTTGTCCAAAACATTGAGTTCTTCCAAAGTGATATCGTCAATCTTATTCATTACGTAAAGGCATGGGATGTACTTACGATTGCCTTCGATAATGTCAATCAAGTCTTCATCGGTAGCATCACATTTAAGGTTGATGTCACAATTGTTGATCTTATATTCACGTAAGATGGCCTATTTGATATGGATAGTAATACCTTTATTGTTTCATCATCTAATCTTGGAGCATCATGTGTTCTAGAAATGGTAATACCGCCTTTGTCTCGTTTCTTGAATTCTATTTATGGTGGTTATTTATTCAATCTGATGCCAAATCCTTCAAGTTCTCTTTCAATGATTTTTTTATGAACCATAGGCCTTGTGGCATCCAACACAATCAATATTAAATTGCAAGTACGAGCCACAGCAATAACCTGTTTACCTCTACCTTTGCCATCCTTAGCACCCTCGATAATTCCTGGCAAATCAAGCAATTAGATTTTGGCACCCTTGTGTTGTAACACCTATTAAAATATTGACTAATCTTTACTCCAGGTATGCATGTCAGAGTTGTAAATTCGTAGGCTGCAATTTTAGAAAACACTCCTGTCAGTTTTGTAAGCAGCGTACTCTTACCCACAGAAGGGAATCCTATCATACCAATACGAGAATCTCCACTCTTAGAAACTTCAAATCCTTCTTATGTGCCACCTCCCTTTTTGGAAGAAGAATCGATCATTTCTCTCTTCAGTTTAGCCAACTTAGCCTTCAATAAACCTAAATGATATGATGTGGCCTTGTTTTTTTGGGTCCTCATCATTTCGGCCTCAATTTCGGCAATCTTTTATGCTGTGGTCATTTTTAATTAAAATATGATTGTACAAAAACAAACTTCGCGTTCAGGAGGATTCAAGATGCCAGCCAAATAGCAAGAGACAAGAAATCTTAGTAAAAGCATATCAATAATGACCCTTCCAACCAAAGATGAGTTGTTTAGTTAGTTGAGAATTAAGCCTGATGATGACTTGGTTAAAGTCAATAATCATAGAGGGAATCATGTCAGAATTTCTAAGCAATTGATTTAAGAAAAAGAAAGAGACTATTGCAAATATCCAAATAGTAAGAATAATTGAATTACTTACCACCTAAAGCCAACACTCCTTAAGTGATTGAATAGATAGTCAGTACTTAGAGAAAGAGTTTTCAAGAATTAGAGAAAATGCTGGAGGAGCATTGACAATAAATGCTTCTCTTAGCTGAGCACTGCGAGCAATGAGGTTGAGCGATGAAAGAAGTAAAAGTAACAGTGGAATCATAAGGATTTCAGTGATAAAATCCAAAAAAGGTAAAGATCCAAGAGTCCAAAAATTAACGTTACTTACCATGAAGAACCATATATAATATTGATAAATTAAAAGCAATTTTAAGTAGTCATAATCCTCTTAGCGATTTTAAAAGGATATTGAAAGTTCACATGGTGATTTATAAAAGGAGTGCTAACGAAACAAAAGCTGATATAAAATTTAAATCTGAATCTAGATTGATATATGATGATGATTTCTAAAAGAAATTCAAAAATTATTTTATAAATAGAATTTAATTTGTATGGGTGGGTATCAAATGATACGTTATTGTATCAGAGTACAAGTCCCAATTGAGAATAGATGGAATAAAAATAAATAAATAAAGTAGTATTTAAAGATAGAAGTGTTTTAGGGAATGATTCTTTTGATCAAAAGTAAGAGTAGGAGTAAAAGTAAAAGTATGAGAGATAAGAAGAAGGATCAAATAATGTCAGAATAATAATTATGAGAACAAATGTGTATTATGCTAACTTAAGATAGAGTTGATTCTGACAATGTCATATTTCATAAAATAATTGAGTTATACTTTTTTAATGTGATGAATAATTGTTATTTCATAATCATAAAATGGAATTAATATAGAAAGATACATTATATATATTTAATTAATAAAATTCTGATATCGTAATTTATGAATTAATAAAATATTTAATTAGTTAACTTCAATGATATTCAATGGACTAGCGAATTCTTTGATAAGATTGCATCTGAATTTACCCTTCTTAACTTGAATTTCCATAAATTGAACTCTTTGTTGGTTCTAATCGATTTGAGGAGGGTATCATTATTGACGTCTTTGTTTGTTTTTTTTATGTATTTTAATCTCCAAAATAAACAGTCGGCTAATTGTGGATATTGGCTTTGACAGGTTTGAATTTCATGCTACCAGCCTTACGACTCTATAATTCTTTAACTTTTTCGCATTATGGACATTTCTCATAATTTCTATTAATACAACAAGCCCCAATTACATGTTTAGAACAACCTATGTCTTAAATCAAATTGAATTCATCAAATGGAGACAAACAATATGAACATAACTGATTTTGGAATTTTTGGCTATATTCACAGAATTATTATGATCGTTCTTCCATCGAACTCATTAGATCGAAGGAATGTGAGTTTCCCTCTTGGAAATGATCTTTCCCTTACATTGGTTGTGGCTAGTAAGTCCTTGCTTGTTAATTTAAGCAATAATATTGTTATCTGACCGCAGCCCCAATATAATAACTAGGTTATAAAATAAATTACTCATCACATTCTTAGTCAAATCTTTGCAATCTATAGTAAGGATTAACATCCGTATTATCATAATTTTTTTGAATTCTTTCTAGATTTTGCCTCGAATATTTATATGAACTATCCATGATTTTTGAATCATATTTCTTGATCTCTTGGGGATGATAATAATTTGGCTATTATTTCATATACATAGCATCTTCATATTTGGATTCCTTTTTCCTCTAATCTCCCTTTGTGTCCATTTCATAAAATTGCGCTATGCTAAAATGATAGTCATTTAGTATTTAACTATCTTAAATTACCTTTATAGCATCATCCAAAAACTCATTTTTCAAAATTATTTGTTTGCATTCGCAAGGGAAGTAATTGTCTTTTGAATTCTCTTTTTAAGTTTAGATACAAGTCAAGCAAATCAAATGTTTGCAAGTCAACTTAATATAATACTACATTTAGCTACTACACATTTAACATGGGAGTTTAGGCAATTATGTAATTTAATGAGGAGGGATAAGGAAATAAAATTCTTTATCACTTTTAAAGAGTAAGATTTATTAAACTCCCCTTCCATATTTTTCATTGCTATTCAAGAAATTAATTTCAATTGATAAAAATAATCCTAACTTATGCAAAGATGCCTTTTAGTTTTTGTTTAGCAAATGTATTCTACACAGTTCATCTAATAAATTCTCAATATTTTTTTCAATGCATTCCTATTGCTTTGATAAATTCCTAAAAAATTGTTAAATTGGATTTTAATCTTCAAGACTTTTGAGTATTAATTATTTTAATTCTTGAGAATCCTTAGTCAAAATCTTTCCATTGGTGTTCAAAATTTTTTATATTGGCTAATAATTTTTCTGAAACATGAAGAAATGAACAATAGAGCAAAAAATTGCAAAGTTTTGCTTATTTCCTAAATTTTACCAATACAACATCTTCTCTATTTTCGAATATTGATTTCTAATTTTACTAGGAATGATACTAGTTGCCAGCATATGAATAAAAGGAATTAAAAATAATATTTATTATAGAAACTCAATAAAATTATAATTTTTGTAAAATGATATTCATTTCTAGATTTGTTCAAATAATTTAGAAAATTTGTAAATCACATTTAAACTTCAAAATCCACTAATGACAAGATCTATTTATCAGTCTATAAAACAACGTATATATTGTAGGAATATAATTAATAGAAGGAAATTAAATGAAAGAAAATAGTATAGATGTTGATAGAAATCAAACAATAAGTGTGCATCTCAAAAATGAATACAAAAAAGTAAAAAAATATTATTGAACTTTATGGGGAGGTTGAATATATCTGACTATCCATCTACCATCAGATATATCGTAAGTAACTACAGCTCATTATCTAGAGTTAATGCAATTGAACTATAAATTACATCCCAATAATTATATAATTTAAATTAAAATAATAATTTCTCTACTTATACAATTTTAATTTTGAGTTTTTTTAATTCTTTAATGATGTTCATGTTATTAGATAATTGTATATGAGACCATACAAAAATTTTAAATAACAAAAATATTTATACTTAGAAGGAAGATTTAACATAAAATTTATAAATTTTACTATTTTCAAATAATTCTAATTTCATTCCATTTATTTTCTCCTTATTTGGTATGATGATTTATTTTTTTTAAGTTTAATTTTATATATTTGTGCACAAATTTGTTACATCTATAAGAATCCTTTATTTATTTAATTCCTACTCTAATACTCAAGAGCAATACAAGCATAATAGCCTGAAAGATTATCATTAGATTTATCAATCTAAATTGGAAATATTGGGCTTATATGAAGTTCAAACTGTATCCTTTCTCTTAGAAGCTAACTAAACAAGTGATTCAAACAAAGCAAAATTTCTGTGTATTATTATTCAGGCTTAGGAATTGAATTATAAATTATAACAACTCGTTAGTCTAATTTTACAGTGACTATATAAAAAAAGGTGTCCTCTTGAATTATGAATGCAATTTTTTAATAAATGTACCAAAATTGATATTAAATTGCTTGGAAATCTTCCAACTAACTTAAGATCAAATCAATACAAATATCATTATTCTATTTATAATTTAATCTATACTCTTCTAAGAAACAACTTGGAAAAATATACAATCTTGAATAAATTTATCTAATTTTTTTTGGCAATCTAAAATAATATATTTAATCCTTAATTTATAACAATTCAGCAAAACCATTAATTTGATCGCTAGTTATATATTGAAAGCTTTATTAGCTTTATTCAATGTATTCTTAACTATCATCCCTAAGTAAATCACAAGTTTCTAGAATGTCCTAAGCTATCCATTTTGTCTAATAAGGTAAATAAATCTTCTTGTTTTTAGTAAAATAACTAATTTTAAACAATTCTAAAGTTTGGAGACTTTTTTATTCTTAATTATAAATTTCATCAATTGTCTTTAAATTTTAACCAAGACTATTGTTTTAATAACTTTCTATTAATTCCTCTATATTTGAAGTATTAACATCAATAGCCATTTGATTTTCAGTGTTTCTTAATTTTTAATTTATCCTTGGTAATTAGAGTTTTTAATTTTCTGATTTTTTTATTAATTCTGTAATATCATTAATTTAATTTTAAATGCTATTTATTTGATTTTAGGTATTGAAATATTTATTATCATATTCCTCCTTGTTCTACTTAATCTATTTTTAGTTATTGGTTAATTCCTGTTTCAATGCTTACATTTATATTTAAAGTTTAGACAATTCGTATTGTTCCTTTTTCAACTTTTCTTCAATTAAATTATTATTTAGAATATCCTCTTCATAATTCCTAATTTATGATTTCGCTTTCTCTTAATCCATTTGTATTTTAATTTGCTATTCTTTACTTTAATTTATTTTTTCCTTTATTTCAAATTGAAGCCTTTGCTGCTCTTGCCTTAAGGCTTAAATTTAGTCTTCAAGTTAAGCGCTAATTTATGAGGATTTATATTATTCAAAATTATGTCTTCTACTAATTACTTTTCGTGATTGGTCATAAATTTATGAAGATTGAAATTATTAATTTTCATGAATTTTCATATTTAATTATTATCCTATTTAGTTTAACTTGTTGTTCAGGCTTTTAAGTTCATCATCCATATTTAAATCAATTTTTATTATTTCAAATTGTCGTTTTTGGATAATTTTCGTTAAGACTTCTATTCTTTTTAGAATATTATTGTTCTTTGTTCTTTTGTTGAAATTTTAGCTCTCTACTTCTACCACTTAGCTCTACTCTTAAATGAGCTATTAGAATGTTGGCAAATACTGAATTATTTATCTATTTTTCAATTACAGCTTATCATCTTACTCTTTATGGTTTAAAAAATCAGGTTCAATTTACTATTACAATTACTCCATTTCGCATTATTTTTAGTCTAATAATAATTCTAGTTGTTGTTAATCTTTTGATTATATTAATTATATAGGGCTTGGTAATTTTTTTGCTTCTTTTCTTTAAATGCTGATGCCAATTTTACTACTAGTGAGTAATTATTATACTCTATTGTATTAAAATTTAATAGTACATATTATTTTACGGATACTCTAAATTTGCAACAACTCTTACTTAATCTTTAAATACTATTTGAAGTTTCTAAAGTTACATGGTTTTAAATGAATCAATAATATATTAGGCATTATTCATATTTATTCGTCTGGGTGCTTCTGCATTTGGTCTCCTCTAAATTTAATTCTCTGTACTTTTCTTTTAAAGTATTTAAGTCTTTAATACGTTTTAACCTCCTTACGATATGCCTTTCACTTATGTTAGTTCTTGCTCACTTGCCTATATGATAAAAGTATTCTACTTGTAACTTCATGCTTTAAGCATCTGCATATTACTTCATTTAGTAATGACTTTCAAAATTGTTGATTTAATGGATACGGATATTGTTTTCATTTTTTTACTTACTCATATCAGAATCTAAGGTTATGTTTAATAATTATGCAATATTAATAATACTAACAAATTTTACTTTTATAATGCTTATAGAATTTTATGATAAAAAGTATTTTTAAACTTTTCATAAAATAATTCCATGCATTGAATAACACTTGAAATAGAATAAAATAACTCATAAATATTGTGGGATTTTTGAAGGCAATCCTTTCTTTGCTCTAATATCTTACAATATTTAATGGGCCTATAATCATAAGCAATATCTACTTCAGAGCTCTCCTCTAATGGATTACTATTTAGAAGAGACCAATGATCAAATGAACTTAAACTGTATGCTTTATTTTCTGTCATCTCACTTAATGAATCATGAAATTAAAATATATTAGGACCATTCACATATGCGATGATCTTGATTACAGAAATATGTACTTTTTGGAATGAAGTTTTAGCGAAACTCTTTTCCTCTATTACTACCCCTTACGCATTATTGATGCATTTGTAAACTTAGTCTAGGACCTATATATTTGAGTGTATTTCAACCAAAAACACAGGTTCCTATAGTCTCGGTTATGCTTACAATTGGCATCCATAAAATAATCTCCTTGCTGTTGGAAGAATTTAGCCTGCTCCTCTATGAATGGTGTCAGCATGAGATAGAAATCTTAGAATATTCACCTATACTCCCCTTAATTCTTCTTCACAAAGTGCCCCTTCTTTTGTGAACCATTACCAAGATGTATTCAAATGGTCTATAACTTCAGAGATGTGTTGATAATCATCAGGACTCGTTTTATTGACAAGAATATTCGGACCTAAATTGTTCGGACCAAAAGCAAAGATTTTTAAATTATCATTTTGATACCAGCTTTTTGAATTTATCTTAATAGGTTATAGAAATGCCATAGATTGATAATCAGATTCAATCTAATTCAATAGATTATCGCTTAATGGATTTGCTTATGCTACAATTAAGTTATGTTTATTTGGAGTCTTTAATTCATTATCCTATGATACATCTGTGATGGTCTCTTTGTAACTTACAAAATAATTAGATTTTCTAATTTCAACATTTTTTAAATATTTCTTAACTAATTCATCCAAAAAAAACTGTAAATGGTGATAAGAATTCGCAGCTAAAATGAGACAGGGATCTAATGTTAAAGAGATAGTAGGATGCAATTTTACTAATTATCTTAAGGCATCAATTACAAAAGTCAAGTGGGCTGATTCTACTGGGGTAATCGTTATCTTTACTAATTTATCTTATTGCAATTGTATAGGCGACATTTAGATTGAAAATTAGGCATCTGTTATAGTACAAGTTCCTTTGATAAATTGATCAATTCCCTTAATTCCCACAATATTCCCAGATGGAACCTATTCTATATAAGCAGGTCCACCTATAGGAAAGTAGAATGTTTATCCTACTGTTGATTAAAATAGATCAGATTTGGAGCTCTCCTTATATTGAGATCCCAAGATTCTAATCTGCTGTCCAGTATGGATTGTTCCAGAATACACTCTCCCAATTGATATGAATTCCTACTTATATGGTATCATTAAGCAGATTTGTATCACCAATGGCCCTTGTGGGTTACAGTCTTTGATTGTTTCTAATATTTTGTCTTCCTTATCCAATTTGAAAAGATGTGCTGCTCTGTATTTCTAAGCAACCCTCGGAGGAGGTATATGAAATACGCATGATTACATAATTGAATCTGCTAAATTGATCCAGGAATTAAGAACAGCAGACAACAATTTTTTACCATCTAATTATCGAATTTCTTCACTCAATTAAATTCCAATTCGCTCTGTCATTTAAGAGACCACATCTTTTTGACCATTCATTATTGCTTATGATAATTTTAGAATGGGATCTATGATGAAGGCAACAAATGCTCTCTTTAAGGGTTAACTCTCTTTGGCTACATTCTGAGTGCTCCACTATTTTTTTGTTGCATCGAAATAGTGATCACCCCATAACTTTTCTGCTAACTTTTAATGCTCAATTCCAAATTTTTTTTCATATTATTATGCAAATTATAAACAAGTAAAACCCCATTCTTGTTTTGCAGATCCAAATATGATTTGACCAAAGGCAGGATTTATTATACTATCTGGTTCATAGAGGTAAATTATTTGATTGATTTTTTCAATTATACAATTTAACTTTAAGTAAATTTATTCACCATTAAGGTTTAGTTTCAAAAAGGCTTTGTCAATTTTGTTTATGAAAAACACAATACGGTTTTATTCTTTCAAGAATGCTCTTATTATTGTTTCAATTTCATAATTTATTTCTAACTAAAAGTTAATTATTATAATGACTCCATCTGACAATCTTGCTGAACTTTCTGTTTATCCCTGATAGTTATTTTAAGGTTTCATTAAATTTATCAGGTAGACATCCTCATTTCCTTTGCTATTGATTGGAGTATAATATAAATTTTTGATGCTACATTATGATTAGAATTCCTAGTCAAATTGCAATTCATTATCTGTGAGAATCGTACCCTTATTAGTTTATACACCCCATTTTTAGATTAAAATATCATGGAGTTACTTAGTTCCGTTATCAAGTGAACCAGATAGTGCAATATTTCTAATTTAATCTTGAGATTTCTAAGCTTAAGTCATACTCTTGATGAATTTGGGGTTGGACTTGTTTTGATTCATTTATAAATAGTTATTCTTTAATAATAATTATATTAATATTGTAAGTTTTGTCTAATATCTGGAGTCAGGAATATCGTAAGATAATATATTAATATGTTTTACTCTACTGATGATAATTAGATGGAAATAAAAATGAGTCAACTAAATTAAAAAATTTTAACAATATGTATTTGAGTTTAATTCATTAATTAATATTTAATACTTTTCAACTAGTATCAAATTACATTAAATTAGCCTTTTGAACTTTCCTCATTAAATCGAAGTTATTAGTTTTACATATTTGTAATGGTGATTCTCTATCCTGGAACATGAAATAGAAATGAATAAAATTAAGATGATTAGATTTAGGTACAAATTTAGTTAATGGGAATTGATGTAAATTAACATGTTATTTCATACAATAATCATTTCCTTGCATATTTCTCTGGGTTTTCAAACACTTCATACAATACTTTATTTGATTTGACAATGGCACCACCATCTAAGAATCTATGATCAGTGCAAAAGTTCAATTAAAAGGTGGGTGTAATAACAATCTACCCATCCTTGACGAGAGCCTTCTCCACAATTTGATTAACAGTGACAATCAATAGATTTCTCATCATGGGAGTGAATGGAGCGATGGCATTCTTGAATCCAAGAGTTCCAATAGAAGACACTGTGGCAACACCAAAGCAATCCTTCTTCAGACCTAATGCCTTGACTGTAATTCCCAAATTATATGTAACGAAGGATGTAAGTTAAATAAGTAAAGCAATGACACTACGAATTTAAATAATAAATTACAATGGAGGAAAGTACTTGAGCAGGCCTGATCTTTGTTGATGTTCCTCATCCTTTCCCTATTTGGCCATCTTGGCTTTTCCATTTATGTATTCAGCAATATCTTCAAAGGTTTTCTTATCTGCATTTTAGACCAGCAAGGCTGCTAAGTCATCTCCCTCTCCTATGTTTACCAAACATGAAACATCAATAGTAGGGAACTCAACAAACTTTCCGAAGACTATCTTTCCGCATATCTTCTTTCTGCTGGCACTAATGCATTCAGCTATGGCTCTAATACAGATGTGGGTTAAGGTCACATGGGAATCCCTTTATTAAATAGATGAGATTTCTTACTTTGCTTGTTTTGACTGGAGATATTTCATGGTGTTGGTTAGGTCGATTTCCACTAGGTTGTAAATGACTCCTTCAGTTGGAGGACTCCAGATGGCCTAGGACAATCTTCTTCTGCCAGATCCATAGCCAACATTGGGATAGCACAAATAGGATAATACTTGATAAACAGCTATTGGATGAGATTGAGTATTACCTATGATGCCAAGAAATATGTATAGAAGTCTAGTGTCATAAAGGAATGAGTAGATTAGTACTGACGCTATGAAAGCGTTGTTTACGATTGTCATAAAATAAATTAATTAATCAAAAATTATATATATATTATGGGAAACAGTATGATTATAAAATAATTCAGATTTATGCGGATTGGAGGAAGAGAAGAAACATGTTTTGCATCCGGAATCCAAAATAATCACGACCAGAACAATCGATAAAAGCACAATCTCAATAATCCAGGCTGACATAGCTGAGGATTTGACAGATGTCATCGGTACTAATTGCAATTGATGTTAGTGAATGCATCTCATGAACCGGCGTGGTCATATCTATCAAAAAGGTATTGTTTTTAACTATTCCATTATGCAGAGATAAGAACAACAAAGCCAATGAGCTCACCCAGCAAAGTATGTTATATTCCAATTCATCAATAGTGAAAATAGGGGAAATGATTAAAACTAAAAGCGAGAATGTTAACTCTCTGGAAATCTATCACGTGCGCTTACCATATTATTAAGTACAATTGGATATTTATACTTCAAGGATACAAGGGATCTATAATTAATATTCTAGAGCTATCAAGCATGTTTGAGACAAAAGGGATTCAACTCCATATCCTTTACTGAGTAGAACTCCCCCAACTTTGCAATTCCCAAGCAATTTCACGCCGAAGTTCTCATCAGAGCAATCTTATAGTTATTGAAAATCATTTATCCCTTAGATCGATAACAGATGACGAAATTGCCTTTGAACAGATAAAATTTGTTAGTTTGGATTAAGTTACTCTGAAGTACTTCTCATATGAGTTGATGAAATTATTGGATGAGTTCAGAATACCTGAATTATATAAATGTAGACAACAATAATTTCTCGATTACTTATGTAAGATCAATGTTTAATTTAGAAAATACTGAAGAATTAAAGCAGGAAGTATACTTATTGAGTACTGGTATCACTACTGAAATAGAATAGCCTGATGGACAATTGTGAGTTTATTTTCATCATAGTTATTTTACCTATCATGATTTCCATAATGGAGATCAAATATTTTTAGGATATATTATTACTATCATTCACTTTTTCTATATATATTGTTAATTACGTTTTATATGTAAGTGCTTCATAGGATTAAATTGTCATGGACAAGAATTGTATAATTTTTCCTTACAAGAAACTTGAATTATCAATAAAATGCATAAATAATCACACTCACTATCAAAGTCCACAATGGCAATTAGGTGGGTTTCTCTTTTGATTTATTGGCAGCCGATTCAAATCCGTAATTTTACTTAATGCCTTGCAATTAGCTATCCTACAATTAAATTGGAGGTAAGTATGCTGATTTCCAAATTCTTTACCAAAAGTTTCCAGTTTATATCATCTCAGTGACATTAGTAAAGTAGTATAGATACTTATTAATCCTAATGTACTTGGGTGGTTTGTTTTAAAATGGATTGCTAGAAACATAGTCATCGATATTTTAGCCATCCAACATCTTATAAACAAGGTGGATCTAATTTATAAACATTACAATTTACTAAATATAAATCTGAGGGATTTTCTTGTAAAGATGCAAACCATAATTACCAATCCAATCTAGGTTGATGAGGTACAACAAATGGTGATATTTCATTAATCTTTCCAGGCTTATAATGGAAATGGTATTCTAACCATTTCTTGCCATCGTCGCTGCCTTCAAAAATAAGTTCAGGTCTGCCATTTACACCTGTCATTTTTCTGAATAAGCCATAACTATTAAAGAGATGGAAGGGATATGTGTAAGTTTGAACTTATTACAGATATTGCTATGGTATGATGGGACTATTAATTTGTCTAATGCCTATTCCTTATTGGAAAGTCAGATTGGACATACTAAACATAGTGATAAACACAACTATCTTAATCAATGTTTGTGTGATGGCAGCCATAGTGCTTTGAGCAGAAGCATTCTGAAGATTGAAATATGTTATATAGAAAAAGAAGAACGTCAACACGTATAGTAAAAAGTAAGTGAAATTATCTTCTGTAAGAAAGTACTTTCCAATATCTTAAACAGTAAAGGGGAGTTTCTTGCCCTGCATTATAGATTCGTAAGGGAAGAAGTTGTAGATTAGTACTCCAGTCATGTACAGGCAAATGGCGATTTCAGAGTATTTGTAAATTCTTTTGTTCTCCTTTTAATCAAATTCTTCGATTGTTTTAGGCATCTTAATAAAATCCTTTACTTTGCTGGGGAAATACTTATAAATGAAGTGATCATCCAACACTACCATTGTAAGTACAATCGATAACAGATTAAAAAAGTTGTAATTTCCTGTTAGGATGATGCCAATTTGCATTATGAATTGCAAAATGAATCCAAATATTCTCATGAATCTTCTGGGAAAGTAGAAGTAAATAGCTCCAAAAATAAGAACATAGAAATTTGCAGCCACCATCAGTTTTTTTAGTTCACTTGGTAATTGATGTGCCCACCAGGATAGAAAGTGAGGTATACATTGTGATGCAAAATGATGATGCAAAGCAGTCAGATTCCACCACGTGTCACATTGACTTAAGAGTTTTACTAGTCCACTTGAAAAGTAGAGTCTGAATGCAAGCCAACGTAGCAATTCTCTTCCTACAATGGGTGTGATGGAAAAGATGATACAAATGAAACCAGTTTCCAAAAGCATTATGTCCCATTAGAATTGGCTGAAGTCCTAACCTACTGTATAGAGGGAGAGGTACAACACCCACAATATAAAGAAGGTGTACCATTTAATGAATTTGGAGGACGCAAATGCTAATAAGCCAATTAGGGTGCCCACAATCGTGATGACAGTCAGAGCGGATTCATTTTTATATATCTGCAGGAGAGTGGGCATTTTGGTCACATCATACCATTCTATTTTGGATATGGGCATCAATCCACTTTTAGCATAGAGTGCAGGTATTTGGTAGTACCAACTGGAGAAGGCAAATGCATAGATCAGACCGATCAATCTCAATATCAGTTGTTGCAGGTATTGGATTTTCTCTCCTTGGCAATTTTTGGAGGTAAGCATTAATCAATAAATAAATTAATAAATGAGATTAAATACTTTACCGGATGTTCTATTTCCAAACCCCATTCAGCATCCGAATTACAAGATCTCTTTTTTAGGGAAGGTCAAAGAAGAAATCTTTAATGTACATATATGATTTTAATGAAGAATCAATTCTAAATTGAACCAATGCGGATGAGCAGATAAAATATGACAATACGTTCGCTTAAGAGAGGATCAATCAGAGTCGTTAGTGCATCGAATGTCACATCTCAAAACAACACGCAAACTAATTTTAGATGTGGATCCTCAAAGTTCAAGATAATCAAGGAGCATTCACAGATAGAAGAAATGGATGAAACATTTTCTCGAACAAGGACACCTTCTCAATTAGTAAGACGATTAAAAAGAGGATTATCAATGTTTGAAAAATAACTGTGATTAGAGATTTTTTAAACGCATCTTTTATCAATTCACCAAAAATGCAGAAGATTTGTCCCATTGCTTAAACCACTCCTACTGTTCATCTATCTTGAAAGAATTTCTATAATGGTTGATACATAACTGTTGGATCTTTCTTAAATCTTCGCCATCTCTTACTGGATATGTGTTGTTTTGTATTTATGCATTTTATATTATCTTAACATATTACTAATAGGATATCAATTAGTTTATTTTGCTTTTTGATAATCTTTTTGATAAGCGATGTCTTAAGATATTTTGTTTGCATTCCATAATATCCTCTGCTATGGTGAATCTAAATACCATTATTGTAATGAGGATTATTTGGGAATTTATACGGATCTATATTCTATCTTTATGCTCCAAATATTTGATAGTAATTAAACATAAGAATTAATGATTTTCTTATTGATTAACTTTAAATTAGGCAAACGATTTTAAACACGTTTTTTATTAGTCATTTTTTAATTTCATTTATATAACATATACAAATGCACTTAAATTTTTAATTCTAAAATTTTATCTAATATAGAAGGTATGATGCTTTTTAAGTTTCTTTAAATATCAAGTAGATCAAGCTTAAGATTTAAACCTGTTATTTTATTTGTAGGTTTAATCAAGTACAGTTAACTTAATTATCAGGCCAAATAGAAAGATTTCAGAATGAATTTAGGTAATGTTCCTCTATGGATAATGACTTTCTAATTTATTTAACATAAAGTCTTTTTAATTTTGGCTTGAGTTTAGATAATGTTAAATTTGAATTCCTTTTTATATTATTAACGCTTAAGAATGACTTCAATGTTGTTAATCACTTATATACTTAGCCCTTTGATAATCCCTATTCGATTTTCGACTGTATTGGACTATGCACTCAATGGTTCTGAATCTTTCCTAACTCTAATCTAAGTATTTAGAAGTGAATGTTTTAGTATTTACCATTTTTTGGTTTGGGTGTTATTTATAGTTGAAATATCAGTCGTTTAATCTGGATACCTGATCTAGAGTGAATACATCATTCCAATAAACTGATACACTGTAAAAGGACAAGTGTCTACATTTTACCATCTAAAATTGATTTATGTTAAATGATAATTCTCCGTATTTAGACCATCTAATATAATCTAACAATTATTGACTATTGCAATCAAAAATTATAATTTAGTTTGAAGATTGGTCATATTTTGATCAAAGTATAAAAGATTTCTGAAAAGGATGGATAGTCTAATAGTCAATAAAGAGATTATTCATGATCACCTTAAAGATTGATTGAAAGTCTTTCAAGGCACAAGAAAATAAAGTAGGAATCCACCTAGTTAATATTGAATCAATAATAAAATCTGAAATCCAGTAAACAAATTAGAATTAAACAGATAGAAATCTGAAACTATTTTACAAAGATTGAAAACTGAATCAAGTTTGTACTTTGATAAAAGTGACAAAAATTGCAAATAAATATTATAATAATTAACGAAATAATAATGGTTGTTATATATGTTTACTATTATTTTTTTCACTTTGAATTATCTTCTATTTAAACTTATGAATAAAATGAAGATTGTTGGTAAAGATTACCATTTAATTTGACATTTCACTTAAATTCATCTCAGAGATTAGATAGAGTCAAAAAACATAGAATGAAAATGAAATTATGTCTAAGTGCGCAATTGGTTAAACCTATTTGACTTACTATGGTCTTACTTAAGAAACATACAGAATATACTAAAATGAGATAACATTATTTATATTTAATTCTTGATTTGATGTAAGACCAATAGAGCATGCTTTCAATATACAGTAACCCTTGGAATAAGTCGAATATAACAAAGGAACGAGGTTACTTCTTGGCCAAGTCAATTGATAAGCATCCAGAATTTAAAACAGAAATTTTGGATGCTGCAGGTTAATATTAAACTAGGAACATCTTTAAAGATCCTATTAGTGTGTAATTATGCAAATACGACTCTACGATTGGTCCAAAGTTAGAGAATAACAAAATAGTTGTACGATCAATAGTTGGTAAACCGGACATTTTCAAAAGGAGGTTGAGTCAATTGACTGGATAAGATCCAAAATCAAGCAGCAGAAGAACAATTGCTAAGGGAAACACCACAAACACATTTAGAAATAACAACACAATAAAAACATAACAAGTATTTACAGGAGAGGAGTTATTGGCTAAAGTTAATTTAATTGAGAAGAATCTGTTTGAATCGAGATTGAAGGAGGATCAGGAAATAATGAAGATGCCATTCCAAAAGAAGTAGATTTTGTTGAAAGAAACCAGGGCATTGGAAGAGTATTTAAAATTAGAAAAGGATTAAAGCAATGTATTGATGGGGGTGACAAAGTAAGTAAATAAAGATCCAAGCAAATCTTTGATGATAGATTGCTATAGATTTCGTAGAAAACAAGAGTATTGTAATACTAATGACTCTTTGAATAGAAATAACGAAGACAAGACTTTGAAGATATTGTAATTAACACTTTTTAATTAGGGAAATAGATGACGATAGTGGGTATCCCTTATTCATGATGTCATAAAATGATTAAGTGATACGGAAACCAAGTATCATTAATCAGGATGAGACAACTCAATCCATATTGAAATAATTGAATGATGAACCTGTTTATCGAAGCTTCTCGAGCAAGGATTACTTGAAATCCCAATCCAATAGGTATGCTAAGATCGCTTCTGATAAAGTCAATATAAACATAGACAATTTGCTTGTTTAGGGATATAGCAAACTGGATCAAGAAATCAAGTTTGACATTCACGGGAAATATTTGCTTAAGACAATCGATAAGGGAAATGGGGAGGAGACGATTACTGAGAACTATTCAGGCTAATATAAAATAAATTATAAATGATTATTTGAAAAATTAATGGAAAATTTAATTTTTTTAAACACTATTTATAGAGATGGATAAATATAGATTTATCAATATGTTATTAATATATATAATCAATTAAACCAAGCACCTTTTTGTTATAACCTCTTCTGTCCTCTCAATCGATTTTCATTCGTTCCCATACTTCTAACTAAAATGTATTCTTGCATCCACCATTCATAAATTAGTGATCCAATACTTAATCAATGGTCATTCTTTTTGCTGGATCTGGCTCCAACATACCTTGGACGAGTGAGCGGAACTCATCATCGTATTTTTTTTATTTGTCGACTGTCTACCAATATTTAGCCCATTATCCGTTGGAAATTAATCTCCAATAAGGACAAGCTTTGGTGGTTTATCTGAAGGGAGGATGGGCAAAAGCGGTTAGGAAGAGACACACTCCCAAGGAGAACACTTCTGTGATGGGTAAGGCCTCGGTAATGATTTGGCCTTGATTTTACAACTCTGGGGCCAAATATCCCTATGTACCAGCTGATCTGGTAACATATCCTCCTTTGATTGGTTCAGCAAATCCAAAGTCACAAATTTTGATATCCAACTTCTTGTCCAATAGAATGTTTTCTAATTTGATGTCTCTGTGCACGAAACCCAATTTATGAATATATTGGATTGCCGCTGTTAATTATAAAATAATGCATTTAATAGAAGCTATTGAGAATGGTTTCTATCCTTTGGCTAAAATGTCAAAGAGATCCATTTTCTAGAGAAGCTCTGTTATCATGTATCTTTCTTCATGATTTCCATCTACTAAATGAATAACGTTGTGATGGTCAATTTAAGAAAGAATGTTAATCTCCTTTTTAATCAACTGTGTAGAGACATTATCCTTAAATAGTTTGATAGCGTATTCTTCACCCTTGATCTATACTTTTCTGACTTCGCAAGTCAATCCAGAACCCAAGATTTCTTTTGATATATTCATCACTTAAAATTTTAGTATAAGTTAACTAGTTTAAATTTTTTAAAATTAAATCCAATTCACTTTCATCGGGAATTATTAAATTCTTTTATAAAACTTATCAGAAATTATATTTAATCAGAATAGTAATATAGAATTCATTAATCAATGTACTAAAACTTGCAAAAAAGGTCAGTTTTCTAAAATAAGATTCCCTTTTTCTCTCTGCATCTCTTGTAACTAAATATGGACTTTTTGCATCTCATTCACATACTCTATTTCGTTTACAGGCTCAATCTTATTCAGAATGTCGTCCAAAGTGAATCGTTGTTTTGGATTATATTCAATCATGCCTTGAATTAATTCTAAACAAATAGGAGGAATCTATTAGGTCCTTCTACTCTAAAAAATATGCCAGAATTTCTCCCAATTGTTTTCAATTATTAATCTATACATGCCATTAGATTAATTGGCCTATTTGAAGGGAAAATTTCCAAAAAGCAAAGTGAAATATAAGACACCCAAAGAATGGATATCACATTCTTACAAATTTAAGGCATTGATCTCTCCATAGTGATTAATTTCTGGGGCCAAATAATTAAAGGTCCCCACTTAATTCTAGACTTTCCCTTCATCCAAACTCACACTCACATCAAAATCACAAAGTTTGATTTTGAAATTTTATTCATCCACCAAAACATTCTCCAATTTTACATCTCTATGCGCAATTCTTTATTGATGCATGTACTTTAATGCTTCAACCAACTATTTTAAAATGCAGTTTGAAGCATTTACTGACATTGATCTTGCAGTTTTTACAAAATCAAATAAACTAAATGGACTCATTAATTCTGTAATTATGTAGTCCTCATTTCCCTAAATGAAGTTCAAAATGTTTGGATGTTTCAGCTATTAATGAATTCGATATTCATTCGATCCTAGTCTACTGTTAAATTGTTTGATGGCATATAAATTATCTTCAATTTTCACCTTCTTTACCTATCCCACTGAACCTTCTCCTAAAGAGATCTCAATAATTTACATTTAAAATATTAATTAATGTTTCGACGCTTATTATGTTAATTTCTATTTTATTTATATTCTACTACTTTCTTTTTCTATTAAAATCTAATTTAATAATTCAATTCAAATAATTAATTATAATCATTCCATAAAAAATTATATTAAATCTCAAATCATTATTATCATTAATTTTCAACTACCTATTCAGTTTATATCTAATTTTAATCCTAAATCTATTGCTCCACATTATTCTGTTGTATTTTATTTTTATTAAAATTTATCGAATCATTCCCAATCTGTTTTCTAATTTTCCTTATCTCCACTATTTCACTCTAAGATATTTAAATCTGATATTACTTTTGTCTTTCTATTCTAATAACTATGGCCTTCATCAACTTATTTTAATTAGTTTCCCTAATCCTGAATTAAATTCTTAGTTACAAAAGGCCTCAATTTTGTGTCTTCTTCTCTTTGTTCAGCATTATGAGACGCGATAATGATTTGCTCTTTTGGTAACAAGGATTTTGCATGTTAGAAATCTTAATTTTGAGGGGTTGAGCATTAATAACATGAGATTTCTTATTGAATTTGGCTATTGGGTTATTTGAAAAACCAAAATTTGCAGTCTTGGTTATCAATACACCTTCCAATTTAGTTTTCGCATTTTTTTTAAATGTAAAATAATTGATTTTTTAGTAATATTTCTTTATAAGTTCTGAACTTTTCCTCACCCAAAACTTATAAAATTTATACCTTAAACTTTTCATTACAGAGACATTATATGGTGGTAGATGAGAGTTGTAAGGTGTTGTAAATAAATTAATCAAAACATTCATTGTGAAAAAAATGCTGGCAAGGAGTATTTATTAGGCTGGAATCAATATTTTGCTGACAATAGATGCATTTGAAGTTTTGTTAAATAATTTATGAGAACAATTAGCTTGATTATTAAATCGAAATGAAACTCTTTCTAACTGTACCTTCGCTATTGCTATCATTTAAATCACACTAAATGCTCCTCTCAGTTTTAAAAATTTATGTACATTTATTTTCTATTGATGTTTATATATCTGTTATTTATGACTATTTTATTTTTTATTATTCCTGATAATCATCAATCAATATATTTATATCAAAAATCAGTACTTTCAAAGGTTAATCATCTTTGATATATTTATCAAAACTATCGCTAGAGTCACAAATCTTACTATCAATTTTAACAGCTATTTCCTTCTCAGTCAGCTTATATTTTTCACATAGAAACTTTTTGATCTTCTCAGCCCTACAAACCTCATATTAACTGTTAGATTCATTATTATATTCAACATAGATAATTATTTTGTCTTACTGAGTATGCATATTAAATAATTTCTATTAATTATAATAACTTATTAGTACATTAAGAATGAAGGATTATTAATGTTCTTTATTAGCTGCGTAAAAAACAATCCTGTAAAAAGAAAAATGTAGAGGTTTGGTGAATTTCAAAACATAAATGAATCAAAAAGAAATTTATAAAATTATAGCTACTTATAGTAATTTAAAATCATATTATTAAATAGAGAGAAGACAAGAACAATTAGTAGAGAGATTAATGAATTTTGGAATTGCATATGAAGATGTGTAAGATATCCATTAAGCAGATGTCATAGAGATCTGAGTGGATAATGGAATGCGAAACTTGTTGAGATGTATTCAACTTAAATATCCTTTAATGAGTGGGCAAGAGTTTATAATTAATTTAAAATTTTTATGAATTAATAATCGTTGTTAGTGGAAAAGAATCTAATCTATCGTTTGTTTGAAAAGGACAACGTAATAGGCAAGGGCAAAGATTTGATTTACGGAATAAGTTCGAGTATTTACAAATTGAAAAAAAATAATCATGTAACTTCAGATTTTGATGGAGAATGGGGATGGCATGCTTTATAAATTTATGAAAACCTCAATCAGGAGGTGTTTGAGGCCAAAGTAATACAATTATAAAAGGCAATGACGACACATCTGAATCCTTATTCAACAAGAATAATTTTAATTGGAAAAGAACAAGTGCATTAAATGTCATTTAATTTGTTTGTTGTCTATGAATTTGGATAAGTTAAATCTGATTTCAAAAGTTTGAGGGACTAGAAAGAAGGTCTAGATGATGATGAAGCTACAGCGTTATTGAAGTTCTTGTGTCATAATTATATGTTGGGTTCTCAATTTACAAATGAATTTTTAGATATTAGTCCCCAAAACATTTTCTTTACGGACTAATCCTACATTATATCTAATTTTGGAATAACCTATGCTGGAACCAAATTCCATAGATCTTATTTACCGATCACAGATCCAATTTTAAAGGAGAAAAAACCTTCGAAAATTAATATTCTGTATTCCTATGCGTTTAGAGCTGGATTGCTTGTTTTGACTCAAATGACATAAATAGACCCCAAGGATTTCTTTTTTGAAGATGGCTAATTCAGAGAACAACTTTTAGATAATATTTTATACCTAATTTAAGATGGAGAGGAGAAGGATAAAAGAAAGGACAAGAAATTCATCACCCAAATACCTTAGTTCTTCGATACTCTGACTCATACAAGAGAGCAGGACTATAATGAATAAAGGGCTCAAAATCAAGGAAAGCAATTCAAGTATGTCAAATCCCAAAGATTCCTACAACATAAATATCGTAAGGAGTTCTTGGATATTCTTAAGAAATTGCTTAACGTGAACAATATTTAAAGTAGATCAATTTTCTAACTCTTGATTGCTCAACCTGAAAACATACTCTAAGTCGAAGCCCCTTATGATGAGAGATAGGAGGACAAATACAATTACACAAATGGGACCATTGAGAATGACAAGTTGAATGGATGTGGAATCATATCAATTGATTAAGGGGATGAGAAGGGCAAATAGAAAAATGTTGAACTCATCCAAATGTGCGGAGGATTTAAGAGTGGAGAAGTATCTGATGCTTTTAATATCATCACCATTCACAACATCAAATATGAATGCAAAATGTTCAATCTGCAATGTGAAATAGAGTTTAGGTATGTCTATAATGAGCTGCTGTATTTGAGTGACAAGATTGTAGCTCCCATCAATCCTATTGGAAAACTCAAAAAAGAAACGATATACTACTTCAAAGGATAAATTGAAGAGGGGTAATTAAAATAGGGAATCTCGTATCAATTGGATAATACTATATTTGAGGGAGAGTTCAAGAACAATCAACCGCATGAAGGGAGGTTGACTTATCCCAACCAGGAGGTCTTTGAAGGGACTATGGATGGTTTCAATAAGAAAAAAGGCAGATTAATTGTAAAAGGGAGAGTATATGATGGCCAATTTATGAATGATTAATTTTTCAAAGGACATATAGAATACGATGATGGGGGAGTGTTTTATGGTAATTTTAAAAATGGATAAAAAGGTATTCTTACATCTTGATTATTAGTCAAGGCCGGAGTTTATCAATATCCAAACTCGTAAATTTAATATTAAGGTTTATATGCTGAGGATCTAAGACATGGCAAAGGACAATTCATTGACAGATCAAAGGAGAATTGTGTTCAAGAGGTTGTTTACAATAATGGGATGTGCGAAACCAAACTTAATGAGTATTTTGAAAAAGCCTTGAAAGAAATCTAAGAAAAATAGAAGCAACAAAAGAGTCTCAAAAAACAAGATCAATAAGAAGAAGACAATGAAGAAGAAGACAATGATGAAGAAATACAAGAAGATATTGAAGAGAACCCAGGCGATGACAATGAAGACGGAGATGAAGGCTGATTATAATATATATCTATTATATTAATGTTGCAATAATACAATTCATTAGTAGTAGATGCCAGTTTCATAAATAAGAACTTTGTATAGGTCAGTGTAATTGGAAAAGGCCTTGATTTCTATCTAGGAATCAGCTCAATCAGTTACTTGATGCACCATAAGAAAGAACAAGGCAGATACGTCTTACAAACTTATGAAAATTTAGGACATGATCTGTTCAGAACCAAAGCTATGCAATTACAGAAAGCTATGTTAGAATGTGTGAATGGTGTCAATACAAGGATTATATTATTAGCCGAAAAACAGTTGAATGATAAATAATCTGATTTGTTAGTGCTTTACCAATTGAATGAACTCAATAAGAGATTAGATCAACAGGAATAATTAAACCCGTAATAAGCAGAACAGCTCTTGATTACTTTCTGCTAAAATCTTCTAATCACAGGTTTCGTATTAATTAATATTCTTAGGTCGTGTAACTTATGAATTTTTAGACCTTGCTCCTTAGAATATCTATGTTGAAGAGAATCGTTTCGTTATTTCGAACATGGGAATCTCCTATAAAGGGTCTAAGTTCCATAGACCTTATACTCCAATCACAGATAACTTTTATAAAGAAAAAAGTCTCAAAAATATGATCTACACATATTCATTTTAAGCTGGTTTAGTAGTCTTGTGTGCTATTACTAAAATAAACTCAGCAGAATTCTTTTTCGAAGATGGTTAATTGAAATCTAACCTATTATAAGATGTTTTGAAAGTGTTTAAGGAAAATTAGCCAGATTTAGAGAAATAGAAAATAAAGTTGAAGAAGCAGTTTGCATCATTGGCTAAAGTTGAAAAGCCATTTGATGCCAATATTTCAAAAATCATCCCTTTTCTATCTCTTATACTCTCTTTAAATCAATAAAAAAGATCCATATTTTCATTACTCATATGTCATCCAGAGAATCCACTTAAAGTAGAGAATCCATTTTTCTAAGAAGCATTGGATGTTGAATAACAATATGTGGGATTTGGTAAATTGGAAGGAGTTAAAATAATGCCTCATGGATATGGTCATGGAAAGTTTGGTAAAGAGTATCACTACGGAATGTTTTCAAATGGAACCTTAACGGATGATGGTACAATTGAGATTAGGGAACAAAACAGCATTATTTATATACTAAAAAATCTGGTAATCTCCTAAAAATATCAGAACGCCATTGCTGAGCTTAATAAGCATATTTTTTGGGGGCAATTCGATAGTAAATCATATAAACCTAATGGGGAGTGTTTATTACTGAATGAAATTAATACTTAAAAGCATCTGAATAAAAAAAGATAGTCAATTTATTTTGTAGGAACATTAGATTAAGGGATTAAATTGGATGGTCAGGAATTTTTTAAAAATAAAACAGAATTTGATGGTTCCTACCTAAAAAATTAGCCTGCAGAAGGTAAAATAACTTATGGACCAGGACATGTTTTTGATGGAATCATATAGAATTTCTAAAGAGTAAAGGGTATCTTGGTGTACAAGAATTAAGTGTTTACTGGTGAATTTGTAAATGATCGAATCAAGGAAGGAGTTATAAATTATTCTGATGGCAGTGAATTTGAGGGTCAACTTAAGGATGGATTGAAATGTATTTAGATATTAGTATAATAGGTTGTTAGGAAGGTAAATTTAGATTTTGGAATCATAAATTAGAGTATTCTGGAGGATTCTTGGATGACAAATTCCATGGAAAAGGGATCTTGACTATCTTGTAGACTAATGAATAATTGGAGGTGGAGTATAGTAAGGGAAAATGTTTGACTGAGATTCCAGAGGCATTTTAGTTGTTAATGTAGAGGAAATAAGTACAAGAGGTGAAAAAATAGAGTGATAGTAAGAAGAAGTAACAATAGTAGAAGGATAATGACGAAGATGAAGAAATAGAAGAGGATATCAAAGATGATTTCCAACAGGAAGATAATGATTTTAATGAGGAGGAAGGTTGAAAATTTATAATAAAAAATTTAATGATAAATAAGTAAACAGAATAAATATTCTCATAACTGTAAGGAGCCTTTGCATGGGTTGAGAAGATGAGAAAGAAGAAGCCTATGACTTCGGATATGCAAATTAAGGAATTGTTATACTTTTTAAATATTGATGCTACGAATGAGGAGATTGAAGCTTTGAATGAGTTGGCTAATCCTGAAGGGGAACAGGACATTTAATATGAGAAATTATACAAAGTGTTTATGAATGATTAGCAACAAGAGTAAAGAGAGGTCCTGGAGGCCTTTAGATTGCTGTCAGGCTCAAATAGGATCGAAGTAGATAAATTAGAGAATTGGCTCTACATTTATGACAAGAAGTACCGAAACAATGTAATTTGAATTTAATAACTAAGACCAAACAATTTATAGCCTAATTGAAGCAGTCCCCAAGTTATAAGCAAGGATATTTGGACTTTGAGAAATATGTGAAAGAAGGTTGATAGTTATAAATAAATTAAATGTAAAAAACAAATATAAAATCTGTTACTGCTCGAAATGAGTAAGCGAAAGCCAAACTCACAAAGTATGAATGCATTTGAATCATTAGAGAATAATTTCTGACTCTAGCCAAAATGTGTTAGAGTACGAGTACTCAATAATTGTTGAATAAGAAATAGCCAACTTAATAGAAACCTGTGTTGGCAAGTTAGTTGAATATTACTCCTAGAAATAACACTCCGAAAAGTTGTAGAACTGCACAGGAAGTATAATCATTAGTTTAAATGATAGATGAAATATTTTCTTTATCAAAAGAATCTAGTTAAAGACTCAATCAATAAGCCTTAGAATCATTCTTAATTGCTTCCAAAGACTAAGAACAGCTTGCATCGTAATTTCTCTTAGTTGGAAAAATCATCAAACAGCTAGTAAAACAATGGGTAATCAACAGCACCGAATACTGTAAAAAAAAAATACAATTTGCTTTCAACTGACTCAGCAAATAAACTAGATTATCGTTTCTCTTCTGTTCAGTTTGCATAACAAATAGCCTAACAATTAAAAAAGAAGTTTGAACCGCAATAACCACAACAAAAGAAGGAAAACTTGCATGTTAGCTTAGATGATTTTGTGACTTAAATAAATAGACCTCAGTCTATTATTTCCCCCTTCAAACAAACCAAATCGTTGTCCCCTTCCACAAGAGTCAATATTGTTCCTTCTAAAAGTATTCATCCACCTTTCAAACTTAGAATCCCTTTATTATGTCTCCTCCTTGGTGGAATCCTTCAGACACATTTTGCCATAAAACCAAGAGCAACAACTCTTCAGGGATCACGCTGTACAAACATTTAATTGTGTTTCGTTCTGTGTAAAATTACAAGAAGCAACATAATCGATTTTGGAACAAAAACGAATGGACATCCCAATGAAATCGCATTATAAATGTATCATCAATCCTATAGACATTAAGTTAAGAAAACTGTTGTATTCGATCTAGATGAGACTCTGATACATTGCAATGAGAATCAAAATCTTAAGGCAGATGTCTATTTGCCAATAACATTCCCTTCTGGAGATACGGCCCAAGCTGGCATCAATATTCGTCCTTATGCTAAGTGGATCTTGTAAGAGTTGAGCCAACTTTGCGAGGTCATAGTCTTCACAGCATCTCATCAATGCTATGCTAGTTAAGTGATTAAATATCTGGATCCAAATTCAACCCTACTCTCTGGTTAATTATTTAGGGATAGATGTGTATTGTCCTAAGATGGAGTGCACATCAAAGACTTGAGAGTCTTGAATAGAGATCCCAAGGACATAGTCTTGGTTGACAATGCAGCTTACAGCTTTGGAGTTCATTTGGAGAACGGAATCCCAATAATTCCATTTTATGATAATAAGGACGACAAGGAATTGAAAATGTTATATGATTTCTTGGTTGACCAGGTGTTGCCTGCTCCAGACTGCAGAATAGTTTTGTAATCGGTTTTCAGATTAAGGGAGTATTACAACTATGGAGAACCAAAATAAGCGATAGAGAAATTATATTGATTTTATATATAGTTTGATGATTTACATTTAACAGAGAATTCACAATTTGGTGTATAATATAAGGAAATTAAAATAATTATTAATTTTTACCACAATTAATGACCCTTTCTATAACCATTTCTCAATAGATCAAGGCTTATAATTTGGCTGCATGTCCAACCCTGCCTGAATTCCTGGAAACAGCTTACAAAACTCAGAAGTCTTTGAAAAAGAACGAGCAATTTCGCAAGCGCATAGAGGTCATCCAAGGGTTTGAATTCAACACTGCCTCCACTCAAATCGAAGAGAGCAATGATCAATAGTACATTGTTGCCGCTGGACTCTATGCTCCATCAATAAAGATATTCGAAACATCATAATTGTCCATGAAATGTAGTCGAGGCCTTGATTCAGAAATAGTAAAATTTTGCATATTGGGAGATGATTACAAAAAAATTGCTATGGTTTGTGAGGATCGCAATATTGAGTTACATGCCCAATATGGAAAGCATTTCAAACTGAGAGTTCCCAAATAACCAACTGACATGGTATTATTTATGAGTACTATTTAGATTTATAATCCTTACAATTGTAATTTGTTGGTGTCCTCTCAGAATGAAGACATCACTAGATTGAATCTTGAACTTGGTTCATTTGTAGAATCATACACTCTTTAATAAGAGACAGGAGTGAACTGTTTGAGTATGCACGACTAATTGTAATTGGGTCTTGTGGGAGGCAATAAATAACTGAGCATCATCGATTTTAGAAGCGATTAAGTCGTTTAGCAATTGGGAGTGAGTGATGTCACTAGCATAGCAACTCAGAATCTTTAGGTTGCTTTGGGGACTAAGGAAGGCCAAATAAAATTATTCGATTTACGAAAGCACATACCAATTCATATCTATTAGCATTAATATAGATTACCTATCAAGAAGATAGTTATGAATGATGATATGATTGTGTCTTGTGATGCAAAGATATTAAAATTCTGGTAGGGAAATCGTTTGTTCACTAACATAGAACCATAAAGTGAAATAAATTCATTTACTTGGGTTAAGAACTCAGGAATGTTTTTATTAGCATTGGAATAACCAAGAATGGGCATTTATTTCATTCCATAATTGAATGCTGCTCCTAAATGGTGCCCATTTTTGGATAATTTAACTGAAGAAATGGAAGAAGAAGAACAATAAACAGTTTATGATGAATATAAGTTTTTATCATATGAAGAATTGGAGAAGTTGGATGCATTGCATTTATTAGAAACTGCTATGCTAAAGCCTTATTCACATGGATATCTTATTCATTTGAAATTGTATTTGAAATTAAGATAGCAAAAAGGTTTGGATTTTGAAGATTACAAATAGAAAAGAATTTAATAAAATTATGAAAAATAATTGGAAGCTGAAAGAATCAGCAAAGGTTATGTAATACCTGAAGAACAACCAGAAGTTGAGTAGCCTGTAAAATAGATTGATCCAAGATTTTAGAAGATGTTAAAGGATAATGATTTCACAGTAGATAAGAAATCAGAGGCATGGAAACGAGCTCATCCAAGTGAAGTAAAAGTAAAGAAATAAATAAATAAACACAAGAGATGAATTTTTGATCTATTTCTAAATTTTAGTTTGTATATATAATTATTTTATATATAAATTAATTAAATAACTTTTAAAATTGAGCCATTATAATTATAGAAATCTTTGGCAATTAAATGCATCAGATAAACGAGGTATCAATACAATAAGGGATACTATAACAGCATTTGGAGAACCTCAATCATTTAAATTTATTTGTTAAATTAGTGATTTTTGGAAAGTATGATCCATTTTGGCAGCACAATAATTTTCATTACTTCAAAGTAAAGATTGAATTGGATTTTTGATCATTAAGGAATTTTGTTAGATTTTGTTTTATTTGCAATGATATGCCTCAAATACTTTTAAGCATTCTACATTATTTATATTTTTCTACTTAATATTAGAATCTTGAACTCATTAATTCTTAATATATAAATCAGTTTAAGAGATGACCCATTCAGAACTGATTAAATAAGAACATTGACAAATCAATATGATTTTAAATAAACATATTTGGATATTAAACAATTTTGAATGAGTGAGAAATATCATAATAATTATTGCTAACTATATTGAGTACTTAATCATTAGGTATAAATGACTTAGATAGCAAATAGAAAGGTAATAGTATTGAGGGAATGGCTGTGGTCGAATAGAGTGATTCCATTTGCTTTTTTGATTAAGTGTATTTATAGATCTTGATTGGTATTTTCCATGAGGTGCTTTTGTGATAAAAAAATTATTTTAAATTAAAATAAATCCTTATTTAAATATGGCAGAGGAATAAGTTGTCACTGTGAAATTCGCCAATTAACCAAAACTTTTCGGAAAGTGGGACTACGATGAAGTCTAAGTCACAGACCAATGTTTCAAAGACTATATTGCAGTACAAACTTCAAAATCAAGAGTCTTCGTTCCACACACTGCTGGAAGGTACAGCATCTGAATCCATATCTATTTAGATATTAAAGAAAGAAGTTTAGAAAGGCCCAATGTCCAATTGTGGAGAGATTGGCTGGTGCTCTTATGTTCCATGGTCGTAACACTGGTAAGAAGGTCAAGGCTGTCGCTATTATCAGACACGCTTTTGAGATTGTTCACTTGCTCACAGGCAAGAATCCTCTTGCAGTTTTATCATTGGCTGTCCAAAGAGGAGGAGCAAGAGAAGATTTCACCAAAGTTGGAACAGGTGGTGTTGCTAAACAATAGGCTGTTGATGTTGCTCCAATCAGAAGAGTCAATGAAGTACTCAGACATAATAATTTAAGGCTGTTCACAATTTGGCTAAGGGAGTTAGAGATTCAGTCTTCAAGAAGATGAAGACTATAGCAGAAGCACTTGCTGACGAGCTTATTGCAGCTGCCAATGAAGATGGACAAAAATCATACACAATCAAGAAGAGAGATGAACTTGAAAAAGTAGCAAAGACAAATCGTTGATTTATTTTTAGTATAATATATATCTATATTTAATATACATTCAATCAAGCATTTTCAATTCCAATTCTGTGCTATTTTGCGATATTACATATTTTTTGTTGTTGAAATATTTGGAGTCTCTGTAGAAGAGCAGATAATTCATTGAGGCTCCCAAGAATGAAATCAGGAGTAGGATTCCCAACATATTAGAGTAGGAGGCTTAGGTTTCCTCTTAAACTACTTTGCCAATAAAAATGGACGCGAAGGAAATCCCCACACTAATACTCGAATAGACAAAGCCAAAGGCAGTTCCTGACAATTAAGGAGACACCACCATTTGAATGCAAGGCCATAAGGTTACAACATAGGCAGCAAAAAATACTCCATTCAATAATTAGCTGATGGCAGGAATGACCAAACAAGTGGTCTCACAATTTGGCATGAGATATACCAATGCAAACACACTCATTTAAATTAGGCTTGTTATTTATAATCCTTGCATTCTATATCCATGTTTGTCAACCAGATGACCCAAATATGGAGCTATGAAAATAGCCATGTAACAAGGAAGTCCGTAAAGTGTGGCTGCAGAGTAAGATGATAAATGATACCTAAAAAATGAATGAAAATATTACATAGTCTTAAACATTTCTGCATTATTGTAGGAGTATATGTAATAGCTTGTATAGCAGAAGATGGAACTCAAAGCAATAATGTAAAAGTCAACATTGAATTAAGTTAATAATGAGAATGAAAAGTTTGGGATGCTTTCTTGTTTGGCTTCGACTTAATACGTTTTATCAATTGTTGTAACAGTATTCAGACCGATAAATGAAACCATACACAGCAAAAGACACGATAATATAGCCGTATCCAGGCTGTAATTGTTGACTAGGTAGGGCAACAGAATTGTGGATGCGATGGTACCGCCGCAAATGAATGCGGTGTCAACGCTTATAATAAGGTTACTGTTACCTATAGGCAAATGAGGCCTCTTTAAACCACTTAGCCAAAATTTTGTATATTCCCACATAGCAACTTTCCAAAAATAATCCCATAAAGAATCTTCCAATAAGCATCAGTGTGAAGCAATTCAAAATAATTGACAAGTAGCAAAGAACTTATATATAATTATTCTTAACATGTGCCAAAAATGATGAACAGCATAAAGCCAAAGAGTCCTCTTCTTGTTCCGTACCTATCCAATAGCATTCCTCCAACAAAAGGCATAACAATATTGGGAAAGGATCTGAATGAAAACAATAGGTTTATTTGGAATTGATTCACAATGAAATGATCCTTGATCTCAGTAGCCAATAGTGATGGGTAATCCACGAAGGCTCGGAATGAGAATTAAGACAAGCTTGTTAGAAAGAGAATCACCCATTTGGTTTATGGTTTCATATAATATTTAATTGACGTATTACTATAAATTTTAACAAAGTGCTAATTTAGAAATGTGCNTTCAATCAAGCATTTTCAATTCCAATTCTGTGCTATTTTGCGATATTACATATTTTTTGTTGTTGAAATATTTGGAGTCTCTGTAGAAGAGCAGATAATTCATTGAGGCTCCCAAGAATGAAATCAGGAGTAGGATTCCCAACATATTAGAGTAGGAGGCTTAGGTTTCCTCTTAAACTACTTTGCCAATAAAAATGGACGCGAAGGAAATCCCCACACTAATACTCGAATAGACAAAGCCAAAGGCAGTTCCTGACAATTAAGGAGACACCACCATTTGAATGCAAGGCCATAAGGTTACAACATAGGCAGCAAAAAATACTCCATTCAATAATTAGCTGATGGCAGGAATGACCAAACAAGTGGTCTCACAATTTGGCATGAGATATACCAATGCAAACACACTCATTTAAATTAGGCTTGTTATTTATAATCCTTGCATTCTATATCCATGTTTGTCAACCAGATGACCCAAATATGGAGCTATGAAAATAGCCATGTAACAAGGAAGTCCGTAAAGTGTGGCTGCAGAGTAAGATGATAAATGATACCTAAAAAATGAATGAAAATATTACATAGTCTTAAACATTTCTGCATTATTGTAGGAGTATATGTAATAGCTTGTATAGCAGAAGATGGAACTCAAAGCAATAATGTAAAAGTCAACATTGAATTAAGTTAATAATGAGAATGAAAAGTTTGGGATGCTTTCTTGTTTGGCTTCGACTTAATACGTTTTATCAATTGTTGTAACAGTATTCAGACCGATAAATGAAACCATACACAGCAAAAGACACGATAATATAGCCGTATCCAGGCTGTAATTGTTGACTAGGTAGGGCAACAGAATTGTGGATGCGATGGTACCGCCGCAAATGAATGCGGTGTCAACGCTTATAATAAGGTTACTGTTACCTATAGGCAAATGAGGCCTCTTTAAACCACTTAGCCAAAATTTTGTATATTCCCACATAGCAACTTTCCAAAAATAATCCCATAAAGAATCTTCCAATAAGCATCAGTGTGAAGCAATTCAAAATAATTGACAAGTAGCAAAGAACTTATATATAATTATTCTTAACATGTGCCAAAAATGATGAACAGCATAAAGCCAAAGAGTCCTCTTCTTGTTCCGTACCTATCCAATAGCATTCCTCCAACAAAAGGCATAACAATATTGGGAAAGGATCTGAATGAAAACAATAGGTTTATTTGGAATTGATTCACAATGAAATGATCCTTGATCTCAGTAGCCAATAGTGATGGGTAATCCACGAAGGCTCGGAATGAGAATTAAGACAAGCTTGTTAGAAAGAGAATCACCCATTTGGTTTATGGTTTCATATAATATTTAATTGACGTATTACTATAAATTTTAACAAAGTGCTAATTTAGAAATGTGCTTACTATTCCTATCATGCTTTATATTGTAACTAATTTTCACCAATCGATCGATATTGTTCTCAAGATTGCAACGCTATCTCTTATAATTGAGACTCACAGATATTTCATATGGAATCAAAATTGCACCCATTTTTTAGAGCTTACAAAAATGA
Organism: Paramecium octaurelia; assembly: GCA_905182995.1. Taxonomy (NCBI): domain Eukaryota; phylum Ciliophora; class Oligohymenophorea; order Peniculida; family Parameciidae; genus Paramecium; species Paramecium octaurelia. The sequence continues at coordinate 97,629 of CAJJDP010000077.1, forward strand.
ATCGCCATTTCACTTCAAATTCAGTAACTTACTGCTATTTGTGTAATGGATCAGAAGTAATATAAAATTACTATTCTGAAATTACATAATTTATCATTTATATTAAATTCAGAAATTTTAATCTTCAAGCCCCTGATCAAGAAAATGAATTGAATCTTTTGACAGCAAAGAGTAGTGTAGAAATATGTATTGATTTCTAATTTTTAATTCTTCCATGGCCTGGCAATTGTTTGGTGTTTGGCATGGCCATTCAAACCCCAATATTAAATAATTCGAAGATAAAATAAAATGATTATAATAAATGTTAAAAAGTTAATCAACAGAACTATTTGTCAGTCCTGAGGAATTACAGAGAATCACATTCTTTGCCACTCAAAATCAACGGAACAGCCATAAATCCAATATCCCGGCTGCAAAACAGGAGGAATACACCTTTAAGCCTCAAGTAAGAAATAATGGGACAATAAATCGTAGATCAACAAGAAATCAGCCACCATCCAAAGAACAGTTGATGATCTCTTAAGATGGAATGAAAGGAAATCACAAAGATTGCAACAGTGCTATGATGATACTGTAAATGTGCATTCCAATCAATTAGACATAAGAATTGTAATAGAATGCCAACCGCTTGACTCACGAAGTTGACACAAATTAGCCGAGTGTTTTCGAAAGATTGTATGTAGTAAGGAAGAGTAATGAAACCATTTAATGTAAATGTTCCCTTGCAATTCATTTATAATTAGAGACCACAAAGCGTAATACCTCAGACTCGCATCCTTACTTCACCAAGAATATGTCCAACACTCTTTACTCTGAATACAAAAAGTAAATCAGTGGCTCTCCAGAATAATAAGAGAGCGAATGCCAACAAGTCTAAGAACAAGAAGTACCAACTCCTCAAAAAGTGTGTCTGCCCAACAGATTCTATTTTGATCAATCAGAACAACAACAACAACTAAATACCGAACCTGAGGTATCATATTGTGTGCCATTTTATAGCCCAAAGTCACAATACCATAGCACATGTTTGTAGATTTTAGATAACAAATCAAATAGATTAATGAGGAACCAGAACCAGTACCTTCCAAAAAACCTTTGAATAAGAAGGAGATTGATCTGATGGTAGAGAGGTAAAGTGTGCTTAATCCCTACAATTAGAATGAACAATTGGCTTCAAAAAAGAAATTATAAGGTCTAAGAACAATGGGATAGACAAATCCAAAATGAATCCAACGAATGTACTTTCTATCCAAAACTTAGCTGCGTCAAACAACCAAAAGCACAGCAATCTATACAAAATTCTCAAAGAGTTTCATAACAATCCTCATATTCCAATTTATTCAGAAGCAAGAACAATTGATATTTTATCTATTTCATTATATATATAAGTATTATAAATAATCGGTTCATCACTAATCCTCCGCCTCCGATTCTGATATTACACTACTTATTACAATATTAATACCTTGTCAAGTTCTCCTTAACTTAATTCACCAATAAATCATAATCTTGCAATGCCACTCCCCACACTTTACAAAATGACTTCACCACTTCTTCCACATTGTCACTCCTTCTCAATGCCAACCTCCCAACCTTGCTAGGACCTATCTTTATGTCAATATAAAGGATTGGAATTTCCTTTTAAACCTTGCCTCTCTGTAACATGTCTGGTGGAATAAAAGCCATCCTTTTCACTTTTTCGTACTTCTCCCCACTTGGCTTATGGTTTAATTGTATTTCTTTCAAATGTCTTTGATCATTTGCTCTTCTCAATCTCTCAACTGCCTAACCATAGCCATTGACTCCAACTTGCTCCATATCTGGCATACACCCATTTATTTAAGGTTAAAATGAGCATTTACTAAATTCCTAGTCTTACTTCTCAATTTCATTTAATTTAATCTATTCTTCCACCTCCTATCTTGTCTTCACTTTATACAACCTCTCAACCACATTAGGTAATTCCTTCCTAGATATTATTTATGGCTTGAAAGTGCATTCTTTCATTTCCTCAGTTTCCTACTCCAATTTCAGCTAATTTATTTTTTAATTCGATTATTATTTCTTCCTATAGAGTTAAGTCACTTTACTATCTGTTGATCTTTATGAATGCTAAGATTCTTGATTTTCTCTTTTGCATGACTCCCGCAACAATGCTTCACTAATTGGGTTGATACTTGGTTTGAATGTATGTGTTTTCTCATATGTATCAATTAGATTTTATGCTAGATTAGCTTTTAAATAGCCTGTTTTAGCACCCGAAAGTCTTGTTTTTTGATACTGCTAAAATTCCTAGCAAAATCTCAAAATAGATTCATGATCAACTTGTTTTTCTAAAATCTTCTCCAAGTAGTCTATCATAAGAGATGCTGACTTTGCTGGCTCCAAATTGTTTGGGTCTTAGATGATTCTAAAAAAACAAAAAGCTGCTTGAATATCCGCGTATTCCTCCCCTTGTGATACTATTGCAAATGCCTTCTCATGTAAATCAATTTCTAATTGCCTAAGAGTAATCGTTAATTTATAAACCTTTATGATTGACTGTTGAGTCCCTAAACTTCCATTTCATAATTTTAATCGTATGATATCGCTTGGAATATATCTAACATTGTAAAAATCCTTCCCATTTATTAAATATTCACTTAACCTTCGTTTTTCTCATCTACTTCTTACATTATCTAAATTTACTAATTTCAAATACCTCATTTAATTTTTACTCCAAACGAGTTGCCAATAGCTTTGTACTTGATTAACTCATTAATTTTTATTAACTAAGTGCTTACTTATCATTTTTGTTTGATTTATTATTTTTTGAACATATTTGCTCGATAAGTTCTCGTTCCCTTTCCGATAAATTTATCATTATTGTTATTTATTATTTTTAATTTGTTTATTAAACATAATCAAAATTAACTAACTATTCCTAAATTGGACTCCCTATTGTAAACCTCAGCTCAGATGATCCAAATAACATTTATTAATTATTTTGCTATTTTCTCATTCCTCCATCCTTATTGATCTCTCTTAAAAATGATAATAAATTCAAAACTATGAATTAAATATCAATTATTATGTTTGACACAGGACAGAAACCATTTTATTTGCTAATTTTTGTAATAATTATATGGTTATAAGAATCTTAAAAATTATATAATAAATATGTAAACATCTTTTTCATTAATATTCCCTTTCTTATAGGCTCTTATTAGAATGGTACTTGATAATATATATAAGATAGGAATACCATTTCACTAATTGATTTTTATGATCCCATCGATTTGGTTTATTTTTACATCATTTTGCCTGTTTTATCATATTGATCGATAAATTCTTAATTCTCATTCTCGTCTTCAGTCTCTGGTTCAATTAACTGTTATATTAATCGATATATTTACTTCAGATATATGAATTCTTCTATCTATAAATTCTTCATCTGGCAAGACTTCTTTAAAAATTCTCTTTCTGTCTTCTAAATCCATTCCATAGAGATTTTCTGCCTTGACGATATCTTCTGGAGGAACTTATACTCCATCCAGATTTCTTAAACCTGGCAATTTGTATAAGACTTGCCATCTATAATATCGTCTGTTTTATATTGGGTTGTAACATAGATCAAGAACACTAAGAAATACTAGATTTTCCAGATATGACAACTCTTTTATCCTTGAAATCTTATTATTTGCCATTCTCAATTCTCTGACTGAGATAAGATCAACGATTCCATTTAGACTCTTAATTTAATTTTGAGAGAGTTCAAGTTTCCTCAACTTTGGTAATTAAGTCAAACCATCCAGGATTGTAATTTCATTCCCAAATAGATCCAATTCGGTCAGATTCATTCCGTCTAAATTTTCAATATGATCAATATGGTTGTTAGCCAATTTCAAAACTTACAAGTACTTGTTTTTTTGAACTCCTTCTATTTGTCTAATCTTGTTATAAGAGAGATTCAAATAGCGAAGAAAACGATGGCAACTGAGGTCTGGAATAACTTCAATTTCATTGTTACTGCAATCTACATCCATTATTTGCAATGGGATGTGCCTGGTATACAATAATCAAATACTTTAAGTCCAATAATTTTGTCAATCTGTTATTGCTAGCCTTTAGAGTAATGATATATTTCAATCCATTTAATGGTTTCAGAGACTTAATAGAGTTATTACTAACATCGATGTGTTAAAGATGTTTGAATTTCTCAATCCCCTAATCATAATAGATATGTGAGTAATACATGTAAACTAGTTATGTCTAAATTATTTGCCATGAAACTCAAATATGCATAATGTTATCCTTCAGCAGTTTTACCATATGTAGTTAGTGCCTTCTTTAACACATCTTCTGAAATTGGTTGTTTCACTTCTTTTTGTTTACCAGCCTATTCTTAAGCAAAAGAAAACGAAGAAAGAGAGACCTAATAAAGTTTTTCCTTATAAAAGGTGTCCTTAATTAAATGTGTCATTTTTATATTACTTTATTGATAATATAAGAATAAAATAAAATACTCAATTGATTAAATATTACGAATAAAACAGTTATCCAAAGTGGATAACCAATACTTTGGATAATTGGTTATTCAAAGATTTATAGAAACCCAACTATTTATTGATTGCATAAATATTATTTGGCGAAATTTTTGGTTATTAGTATTCGATAAACACATAAATTTTGTGATTATTATTATAATTACAGATGCATTGAAGCTGATTATGATATGAAAGATTACTAAAATAGGCAGCGATTAAGTAATTTTGGATTGAATAATGTTATATTTGATGTTTTATTGAAGATTTCAATCATTTATTAATTCGACTTTAATTATATCTTTCTTCTTATTGAAATTTCAATAAGTTTTAAGACTCTTCCTCACTTTTTTTATCGACATTGAAATCAAATTTAAATTTATTAATTTTGAATATATATAACTTTTAATCCATATAATTATTATTTAATAAAATATCTCAATCTTGCTTTTAATTTGATTAAATCTTAGATTTGAATAACTTATATCCTAAATACAAGATAGCTGAGCCAGCCAAGGCTGATATTATTCCTTCTTTTGACTTGATTCCGCTCTTCATCATGAATGAAGAAGCACTAGCAGCGACAGCAACAGAAACACTTAATACTCCAAGTTCTTAGGGCACTTACTTTAATATTTATGATGAAGTTGTATTAGTATTAATTTATGATCTAATTTATGATTATTATTCGACATTACTTTAAGGCAATAATGCTTCTTAATTTTCAACTTATTAAATTTGACTTTAAACAAATTAAGGAACTTATTCTTATTTCGATGACTTATTCTCTTAATCTACATGTTATATTTCTACTTTAACAGCAGCCTCATGACTTACTTTTACAGTATTTTATTCAACTTATAGTTATGGCTTTTGTTCAATAACTTCTCTTTTCTCAACATTAATTATTTCATGAGATGGTTGATTCTCAATATGAGTTTGAGCTTATTATATAACATGAACCTTTTCTTCTTCTTGAACCAATTGTATTTATTGTTACTTTGCTTCCACCTTAACTATTTATTAAGGTTCAGAACTAGCTTTATTTTGGTTAACCTAAATTTCTGTTTAGGGAGCTTTGACAGAAAATTGAGTCTAATCCTAATATTCAATAGTTGCTTATGGTTTATGTTCAATAGAGTGTGTTTGTTAGGTTTGAACTGTGTTAACATCTGGACGTGGTTGAACCTATTGGATGAATTGATTGACCTATAGATTAACTACAGGGTGTTCAAGGAGAGTTGTAGTTTATGAGTTAATTGGAATTTCAACCTAAGGACATTTCTCTACTTGAGTCTCTAAGTTTCTTGATTCCAAATTGATTTCTTGTTTTGAAACTTCTTAGAGAACTTGTAGTTACACAGCTGGTACTTCTTATATGTAAACACTTTCATTTTACTTTTCTGTTTACACTTTTGTACTCTTCTCTGTCACAACTTTAGTTTAATGATTTTAAATTTCAACTTAAGCTTAGCTTTGATTTTCCGATTTCTGTATGATTACCTCTTATTTATTTTATGGCTATTTCTCTACTTCAATTTGTTAGTGTTGTTCTATGTGTATTTTTGGTTAGATTTCAATATGAGTTTATTCCACTTATTTTTCCATTTTTTATTCCTAGACTCTTTCCAAAATGACTTCATCATTTTACTTCTTCAAATTAGTTTATGGAGCACCTTCTATAAGTACTTGATCATTTTATTTTTCCACAACAACAGGAGCCTATACATTCAAAACAACTTCTTGTTATTAAGCCTAAGTATTAGCAGGTTACTATTTTGGAGCCTCTTAGTGTTGTTAAACTTCTTTTTATTTAATTGGGCTTGAGACTATGGGTTTTGAAGAGGGTTTCATTGTATTTTCATTTTTAGAATCAGGTACAGATTATGTTTGCAACTTGAGTTCTTCAATTTAATGTTATGGTTCATTTTCATTTTATCCTTGAGATTAGTTTACTTATTAATGATCTTGATTTGTGAGACTGTCTACTTATAATTTAGAAGTTCCAGAACTAATAGTTCCTACTTTTTCCTGTTAATGTTGTTAATTCTCTTAGAATGTCTACTAGATTTAAGTATTAGATATATCTTCTTAAGAAACTTCTTAAGAGACCTACTCCTAAGGCTACTAAACTTCTTCTTATGTTTTAATTGGCTATACTTGTGCCTCTGTGATGCTATCCTGTTATTGTTATTATTACACATCTCCAAACTAGTTTTGGTCATTCTTCTCTTCTTTTGTTGTTTCCTAATGAGAATTATGAATATTTTATTATTGATCCTATTATTATTATTATGTAATAGAATTTTAAATTTAAACTTATTCTTGTGCTTATTCCTTATTTTCCACTTTCTATGTTTATTCTTGAGCCTATTCGATGCTTTAATCTGAAATAAATTAAAATTACTACTTTATTCATTTTTAATTTCCTAATCCTCTACTTTTTTATCTATGTCTTGAGCAGATTCTATTTGATCATCTTATTCATTTTGATCTGTGTTTTTTTCTTATTTATTTTTTGTATTTTATCTCTTATTTTTTCTTGGCATAGAAATTAAATTTATTACTAATCACTTAATTCCCATTAATAAAATTTATAGTAAAATAACTCTTATATATTGTAAAACTAAGTCATCACAATCAAAATTAATATAAATGTATTTTGAATAATATAAACCCCGTAATTTTAACCAATTATTTACTTTGACTTTCGTTCCTCCAAACTTACTCTACTATACATAACCACGTAGGCCTACCACATTTAAGCTTTGTATTTTAATGCACTTTAACAACTTCCTCATTCCCTTTTTTTTCTTCATCATCGCAGTAAAATCGTCCTAAATAATCCTACCAGCATTGTTTATATAAAAATATCTATCTGACTAAAATTATCGATTGCTTATTTGATCAGCATTCAAAATAGCCCTCATAATTAGTAATTATAATACCTCTACTTAAATACCTTATCGAAGTAATTATTATATTTACAATTAGATTTTTTGCTCTATATTACATTCTACTATTATTTGAATCTATAGCGGAATCTATAATTTAATATATTTGATTGATTCCAGTACTTAAAATAATTATATATCATATGCACTTACTGCAATAAGAAAATTTGGTTCTCCTTTCAGCAAAGAAGAGCATAATAGATATGAATAATAAACTTTCAATATTATAATGAATCTCATTCTTAAATAGCCTTAGCTAATACAACAGTTGAAAATGACACTTCGTTTGGATCTCGCTCAAAGAACTTTTGAATTACTTTAGACACATCAGCTAAAAATGTTTCTGGAGTGGATTTACCATGATTGATGGGAAATTACTATTTCATTTAAGATTGTAGTTTACTTTACAGCCATCTAATTCATAGATATCACCATCCTTTAATACAAAGGCTACGAAATGACGATTGATATCATCACAGCAAGCGCTTTCCCCTTATTAGACAGCCTCTTTGTGAACCTGTTTCACCTCTTTAGCCTATTTTAATGCTTATCCAATTTCCTAAGGAGTCTTCCCTTAGGCGTTCTTTTTAAAATCTGCCAAATAGCTCCCCTCTTGAATGATGGCATTGTCAGCATTAAGAGCCACATGAACCATGGCGATTGTGCCACAAGCATTCATAGCAAACTACTTCATATAGAAAAGATTTGGAGAAACATGTTAACTAAATACATCCACAGACGATACCCTTTCTCTTAAATTTAAGCTGCTTCCTATTCTACAAATTGCTTTGTGTTTTCTTTGAGTGGAAAATTAAACAAAACTCCATAGATTGGTTAGGGAATCATCTCGAAAGCCCAATCTTCAAATCCCAGCAGATCATGGAATTAGGCTAGTTCCAAATTAATGCCTTGTTTTGTTAATGGTGATAAGATATACCCAGTTTGATTGCTTATTCGTTCATGACTTGAGGATTGGATTCAAGAGGCATCCAATTATCATCTTCTTATTCGGCATCCATTCAAATTGATTATATTATTTATTATTATATTACCCAAAGATTTAAGCAAATATGTATTTGAAATATGTATTCATGTTTGATCAATTTAATTTTTTGAAAGAATCTAATTTAGTTTAACTCTTGATCTAATCAATTCTCCCCAACACCCCAAGAGTCACATAATCTTGTTTGTTAGACATCCAACCAGCAGTCATAATGGTCATTTTGTTGATGTGTTTTAGGACATTCTTAGCCTTTTAATTGTTAACCTTGGTAGTTTAAGATTCACACCCAACTTCATCCATCTGCTATTCTGTTATATTATTCATAGTAGTCTAGATGGAACCCAGAGGGATATCAGTTGGACTAGTCTGAATACTGCAAATTTGAGATTACAATTCGTCAATTATCATAATCTATTTTGACAATTTATCTTAGTAATCCTGATTGATTATATCTATTTCCTTCACTTTGTTTTCTTCCACATCTACCAACTATTATTTCAATTCAGTAATATGGACTATCATTTATTCTTGTTCCTCCTTCAATTTTCTGTTTTGCTGAGATGCATCATCAATAACCTTCTTCAATTCTAGGATCTCCTCACTATATTTAACCATGAGCTATGTTAATTAGTCCTAAATATTCGCATCGTTCTCTAGTTGTCGATTCAACCCATCAACCTTCCAATGGTCACTATCCTTTGACGAATTTAAGTCCTGTTAGCCAACTTCAATGTCACTCTCCTTATTGAAGATCTTATAGAAATCACTTAACTATTATTGCATGTCAGCAATTATGCGCGTCTTTGTCTCTAATATCTCATCTCTTAATTGTAATTCTACATATATTGGGGATTAGTACCTTATTCTAAGAAAGTAATTTGATCATCACTATTAAGTTGAGCATTCTTGTTTTTTTGGTTAGCTTATGTCTGACATCTACTTCTAGTTCTAATGTTCCTTGGATGTTCATCATCTACAATAGCATTGACTTGATTCTGAGAGTCGTCATATTGACATCCAAAATCAATTGAAGGAGGCTTCTTATTAATTTATTAATTTTCGGCTTATTAATTGATTTCAGTATTAAATTGACATGAAAAGTCTTGTTTAAGAGACTATTCCTTTTAGAGTTGAAGAGTCAGTTGGATCTGCGTGGAAATTGTATTCTACTGAGCGCGTTTACTGCTCAATAATTTGATCTCATCGATTACAGATATGTTAGATTCATTATGATCTTGAACCAATTCATTCAGACCTTGAAACATCATGTATTATTTCTGCGATTCAGTTTGGCATTCCTAATTAACAAATGTACATTGTAGTTTGGATTGCTATAATTATGACATGTATTGAGATAGTCCCACTCCTGTGAATTATTGTTCTTTGTCGTCATTCTCTGTGTTCTCCCTCGGAAAGCTCATCTTACTTGAATAAGCTGTTTGACTATCGTTTAGTTTTTGCTGTGTTTTCATTATATTAGTATTTTGTATAGACTAAGCTATGGAACTATTGTTTTCATCCTGCTATTATTTTCTTTCTAAAATGTTATTCGATAATACATTAGTACTTTTCCAAATACCGTTCCAACTTGTTTTTGCTTGCACTGGATTCCAGATTACCTTTAATGGCAGAGGAAGGTTTTTAGTGTACTTTGGAATTCTTTGAATTTTCCTGGAGACGATTGCTTTTCATGAAGACGTCTTGGAGAGTTCCCAAAACATCCTATTTTGAAACATGATATTGCATATTGAAATCACAAATATAAAATTAATATCATAATTATTCTGTAATATAATGAACTTGTATTGAGATTATTAAACAAGATTGAAGAATATATTAAAATTAATTCATTCTTTATCGAATTTCAGTATAACTTAATTTAAGATTTATAACATAATTTATCTCACTCATAAAATACGTAACTGGGATAAGATTTCCACTCTCAATTGTCCATTTTGGATTTGAACTCCTTGATTCCATCCTTCCCATTTAGGTAAATTATTCATAATTCAAATATTCCACATTCCATTCCAAAATATCTTTCTCATCTAATCCTACTAATCTCATTCCTAGTATGTCCTGTTCTAGACACACAAGACTTGAGGTTTTATCAAAATCTTAGATTTTCCTAAGTTTGTTTGTCCAATGCTTAATTTATATTTATAAACGACTTTCAAAAAAGAGCAAATGAATTTACAAGAAAGATGTAGTTCTAAGAAAAGGAATAAATATATTTCTATCATTTATAATAATGCTCTTTTAATTCCTAAATTTGAATTCGCCTTATCATATCCATTTGTTTCTTGATGAAAGCCTGTTTCTAAGTGTTCTTTTAATTATAAGGTGACTTCAGGAGTTGGAGAAGTTTATTTGATTATTGAGGTCTCTTCTTAGAAGGACTCCTTGCACTGTTTGGATTTCTCAATCCCTTTTCTACTTGAATTTAACCAGCCCTAGGACTACCTGGCCTTGTAGATAGAGGAGTCACATACTTAAAACCCTTTTTCACTTCTGGCAGCGTATCTCTGCTGGGCTTGCTTGTCTCCTAGAATGTAGAGATTCCAATTATACCTGGGTCGAACCTGAGATAAGTGATGAAACCTTCTCCTGCTTATCTTCACCATAAAATTAAAGACTCAATTTCTTGTAAAATTGGTCGATCTCATTATCAATATTGTTATCTTGATCAAAGCTATGAAGGGAAAAATGTTCATCATCTGACATTTTTTTGTAAAATAAATTATTAATCACTACTTTAGTTTCTTAGCCTAGTAGTGTGCCTCCTTGTCCAATTGACTTCATATAGCAGTACTGTCTCCAGCTAACTTTTTTAATGAATGGAACTTGATGCTTAGGATCTCAATTATCCAATACCATGAGTGATATCAAACTTCATGAGTCCCTCTCCTTATAAATTCATATACTATCTCCAGATACTTGGAATAAATGTTTTTGAGATCTCTCACTAAATTTCTACATTGGTTGCATCTCTTCTCTAAATTCTATATTTTGATCATAATTGATAATCACTTGGAGTTCAGCAATTAGTCAGTAGATAATTTATAAATTCATTGAAACTTCCTAAAATTGCTCCTTGATATTCAAAAAAAATCAATATATATCAATTGATAAGCTTGATGGAGATTTTCAACATACATGGTGTATTTCCCTAATTTCACTTTAATTTAAGTGATTTAGACTTCCGAATAGTTAGAATAGATGTTTTGTATCGAAAACAATTGAAAATATAGTACTCATATATTTTCTATAGATAAATACATATTTTATTACTTAATTATAAATATCAAAGCTTTAATCTCTCTTCTTTAGACATCCAATGTGTGTGTGGTTAGTACAAACTCTTTTCAAAAATGATGTAATGGAAATTATAGAATACACTTATAATTTAATATCTATTAAACCTAACTGTAGATCCAAGATTTAAATAGATATTATAAGCGACATAAATATTATATTCAAGATAAGATAAGATATCAGTATTTATAAGAGAATAGAGTATCCTTAGGTATGAAAATTGGATATTAAGACATGTTATGGCTCTAGAGACTGAAATAGAAGTATGGCTTGTCTATTGTATGTTATTTCAATTTTAATTAGGTGGTCTCAATTATTCAGAAACTCTGGAAAATTCAAACGGTGTATGATGAATTATTTAGCTTAACTTATTTAATGAATTTTAATATTGTAACATTTGAATTTATAATTAAGTTTTAAGAAAATTAATTAAAATCATATTTTGTCTAAATATTCGTTTAGGTCTGGGAGCTAAACCTTGATTCCCTTTCTCTTTCTTATACTCAGTACCAACTCATTAAGTTTGGAACCAGGCTCTAGGGGATCTCCATTGAGAATAGCCCAATGATCAAACACACACTAAGGGAAAGCTTAACCTTGAGTAAGGCCTCTGAGATGGGCTGTGAATCCGAAAGACTCAGCGACAGGTAAATACGATCTAATCTAAAAAATATTTAATTGATATAATTACTAATGATAGAGGTGTTCCTGCAACTTGTTCCTCTTCAATAATCACTCCTCTTCTTGTATTCAAACAGTTATACACACCACCAGTAGAATCAGCAGGCACAGTAATTTCTGCTAAAAAGACAGGCTCTTAAAGTTTAGGTTAGGCAGTCAATTCACAGGCATAATACAATCTTCTGGCTGTCGGTATAATCTGTCCTCCTCCTCTATGAATGGCATCAGCATGTAGGACACAATCTAGGATATTTACTCTGACTCCCCTTTGATTCTCTTCGCAAAGTGGACCTTCTTTGCTAGACCATTACCAAGCACTTTCCATAGATTCTCGAATTTCATTCATATATTGAACACCTGATGTTTTTTCCATCAGAATGTTTGGACCTGAATTGTCAGGACCGAAAGTCCAGATCTTGAGGGCATCATCCTTATCCCATTCATATGATTCTGATAGTATTTTAGCTCTTCCTTTAATATCATCCTTTGCTGTGATATCTCCTTTCTCGATGGCATTTTGAAGTCCTTCATGTAGTGGCTCGGCTTAAGCATAGAGTCTATTATGACTATTAGGGGATTTGGCCATACATACAATTTTGGATGTTGCTGAAACAGTCTCCTTATAAGATACGATTGGATCCGAGCGTAGGATTTCAATATTAGCGAAGTCCTTCTCTAAATCATTCAAGCAGATCTCTACATGCAATTCTCCACATCCTGCTACTACATGCTATCCTGACTCCTCAGTTGTACAAAGCACCAAAGGATCTGATTTCGCTAATCTCTTCAACCCCTCTACCAACTTGGGTAGTTCTCCTGGATTCTTGGGCTTGACTGCCACTCTCACTACTGGTGACACTGAATATTTCATTGATCTGATCAAATGACTTTCAGGATGATCTGAGATAGTACCTGTCTTCAATATGACATCATCGACACCAACTAACCCAACAGTATTACCACAAGGGACATCAGGTATGTATTCAACTTTACTTGCCATCATCAATACTGTTCTTTGGACTGTCTTCTCAAATAAGTCTTCTTTCTTTCCAGGCTTGTAATTCGGTCCCATAATTCTCACCTTCTATCCTGTACCTATGGTGCCTGAAAACACTCGACCAAAAGCAAAGAATCTACTTCTATCAGAAGTTGGTACCATCTTTGATACATACATAATCAAGGGACCTTTGGGATTACACTCTCTCATTGATTAAGCTATAGCATCATCCTAAGGTCCTTCATAAAGATAAGAGGTTCTGTATTTCTAAGCCTCTCTAGGTGAAGGCAAATGACAAATAATCATCTCAATCAAGGTGTCAGCAGCATTAATCCACTTTGACATAACAGCTTTGAAGAGATGCTTACCATTCAATTTCTACTCCTCCTAAGTAAGTTTCAACCCTAAGACATTGAACATCTTATTAGCCATTTCCATATTACCTTCCATGACAGCATTAGCCAATTTACATATGGGATCCATAATGAAAGCAACGAAGGCTCTCTTCAATTACTTTCCTGAAGCTCCTTCACTATCCTTCCTCCAACACTTGGTCTCATCATCGAAGTAGTTATCACCCCACAACCTTTCTTGTAGTTTCTTTGGCTCCACCTTGAATTTGGTAGCATAGATCATGGCGAATTTCGAACATGAAAATGCCCAGCATTCCTTACCTGATCCAAAGGCTACTGACCCAAGTTCTGGTTGTACTTAGAGTTCTCCCATGTCTTCTTGTTGATAGGTGGAAATAATCACGTTCACGTTATCAATGACTCTAACAAAGTTCTGGTACATAGTTTCACCATCATGTTTTTATTCCAGTATTGCCCTATCAATCTTATTTATCATCACCACTGGCTTTATCTTCTCTTGCATGGCTTGCCTGAGTACTGTCTCTGTCTGCACACAGACTCCTTCCACACAATCTACAACCACCAAGGCTCCGTCGGTCACTCTGAGAGCTGCTGTGACTTCGGAACTAAAGTCTACGTGTCCTGGAGAGTCAATCAGATTGATTAGAAACTACTCCTTGACGTTGTTGTAGTTAATATCATATTCATAATACAATGATACTCCTGTAGACTTGATGGTTATTCCTCTTAGCTGTTCATCCTCTCTTGTGTCAGTCATTCTCTTGTCTCCACTCTCTTTAGCTGACAAGATCCCAGCCTTACAGAGCAGAGAATCGGTTAAAGTTGACTTTCCGTGGTCAACATGAGCTATGACTGACATGTTTCTGATGTTCTATTGCTTATTCATGATCTCTCTTATTTGATCTACAGTGAAGTTAACCATTATTTTTTATTTGTTATTTTAATTATTGAAAATAAAATGATCCTAAACTGCGCTATTTAAGCCAAAATTTTCTGGTTAATTCTGGTAAAAAGATAATTCTTTACTAAAATTTACATGATGTTATAATAATTTAATATTAATTAAAATTTAATAGTTAATTATATTAAATATATATCTAATTGTAATCACTCTAAATATTCCACTCCAAAGTGTTGAGCTACTTCTTTCAAAATTAAATTAATACTGAATTTTCAAAACCTAATCAGAAATCATTCTCAGTTTGAAAATTTAATCATACTTTGTCTATTAACTATATTAGATGTGTTTGCTATATTAAAAGAAGAAATAAAAACGTATAATAAATATAAACCCATACTTCTAATAGTCCTCTTTTATAATAGCTCTCTATGTTTCTTGATATTTTTTTGATATTCTTTGAAAATAATAGTCTTAACTCACTTTAGTTGGTTCTTAAGCCTTGTATACCTTATTAATAGGAAATTCTTACTTTCATGTTTTGTTTTGTTTATGTAAAATACTATTTTCAATTGTTTAATTTACATTAAATTAAAATAAACAAAATGAAGAAAGCAATCAAACAGAAAGTAAAGATGTTAGGAGCTTTGGAATTGGATCGACAGATTAAACGCAAATTGGAATCCACTAATTACTCAATATTATAGAATTTTGATGTATATCAACTCCCATATTGCAGTACTTTCGATCTCTTTTAGGAAGACCTCATAAACACTATGCAGATGTTGAGTAATTGAAGAAATTCTTATAGCACATTCCATATCTCAAGGAAATCACTGAAGGCATGTCGATGAGGTTGGTTGAGAAGATCATACATCAATTATCATTAAAATTCCTAGCTGCTAATAGTTAATGTGATTCTCAATTTCAGATAATGTTGAGTGGAGAAATCCAAATAGGCTAAAGAACATTTGTTTAGACGGACACTCTGAATGAAGTGGGGACAGTTATAAGAGATGCTTGGGTTTTAGTATTGAGTAATGAGGGATACAATGACCTCATTAGAGAATATCATGAGAATCTGTTGGCCCAGAAGTTGCATCTGATTCAACAATATTCAGTATTCAGCAAAATAAGTATCCAAAGGTTGAAAAATCAACTGGATTAATTTAAATAAGAATAGGCTACCAACAATACAATTCTATATTCAGAAAAACAACCAGCTGATTCTTTCTATTTAATAGTTTAGGGCGAAATCAAATTGATACAAGAAGATATTGAATTATAATTGCTGGGACCGAAGTGTGTCTTTGGAGAAATGGAATTGGTCGAGGGAAATGAACTCAGATTACATAAAGCGATTGTTACTCAACATACATCCTATTATAGAATAGGATATCATCAATTAAAAATACTGTTGAATTCAAGTTGCTTGTATGAAACCTTTTGTTAGAATTATCACATTAAGGCCTAATTTTGGAACGCGAGAAAGTAACAATGCAAAAAAGAAGTAATTATACCTATTGATTACTCTGAATTCAAACATGAGATCCCTAAGACGTATCATAATTACCTCTCTGCTTCCAAATTGTTAAAATATGCAAAATAAAGCATTATTATCACATAGGAAGATCAATAAGAAACAAAAGAGGATAAGATACTTGAATACTACAAATAGTTCAATCATCAAATCAAATAAAATTTTAAAAATAACCATTTACTTAGAAAGGTATTGATATAGGCCAAGTAAACTAATCATGACTTACCAATTATGAAGGGATTGCAATTAGAAAGATACTTACCCAAGAATCATTTTACTCATAAGAAATCACTTAAAATTATAAGTTAGTTTAATGAAACAAAACAATAAGGGTTTGTATTAGATCTAGAATCATATCCAACAACAACGACAACATTTGTGAAGGGATCCAGATTATTCAGTGCTGCGACCAGATAACAATCTGCCACCTGTAGATTATAATCAGCAGCACCAAAATTATTTACAAGTCCTTCATAATTACAATCATACAGGCCGATGACAGCAGTTAAAAGATCAAAAACAAATGAAGCTAAATGAATAAATCTAAGATTTTATATACTGAAAACACATCATATAATCAATTTTTATGTTTTTTTGTATTGACTTTTTTATTAACAATTTTAGATTGCTTTTTGATCTTTTTAGATTTGGTTTAATTGGTCTTGGTCTATTTTTGTGGATATTCCTTGCTTGGTCTTAATCTGAAATCTAAATTATTGATGAAATTTACTATTCAACTTGGGAGTGACCTCAAATCCAAAGGATTTACACAATCTCATGGGATTCAATTTCAAGACATCATAATTCTGTTGATCTAATTTATGTTGATAAGTCTAGTATAAATTTGATATTGTACATAGACAAAATCTTTGTATGCCTTCTCAGCTAAACAATTAAGATTATAGTTGCTGGAAACCAGTTTCATAACTTCCTGAGTTGCGAATTATTCCTATTTATTCTTCTCCAATTTGCTTTCAGTACAATTAGGTATCTTCTCTTCTGGCAGAACAAAGACTAAACCACTCTTCACTTCTGTCAAAGGGGGATCATAGTAAATTTACAGGGATTGATTAGCTGGCTGTTAGTACGTTCTGAAATTAGTTTTTATTCCCATTAAGATAAAGAGCTCTTACAAAAACTAAATGATGTGAATTGAGTTACATTGATTTAATTTTCAGAGAAGACTACGACAGTATTGGATTTAATTCTCTTCACGATACTTATCAATAGTTAAAGTCTTTCATCTTGCTCCACTAAAATGTAATTCATAAATTAAATTATAATTAAAATGTCTCTTATATTGAGTCAAATCAATAAGGATAATGTGAAAGTGGGCAAGGGTTGTTGCATTGCTTTGGGCGTGCAAATACTCTCAGAAGTAGGTGAAATCGTCATTGGAGATTACACGATTATAGAAGAAGGATGCATCATTAGAAATAATCATTTCAAGAAGATGGTCATAGGTTCCTATAATGTTTTTGAAATTGGATGCAAGGTTGAAAATACTAATATTGGTGATTGCAATGTATTTGAAATGAGATGTACAACTATATCTAATCAAAGGTATGATTGAAAGTGGCTGTACAATCGAAAATAATTGTAGATTTGGTATCAATTCAAGAGTCCCCCCAAAACAGAATTTTCCTAACTTCTCTAGAGTGTATTACCCCTTCAATGTCTTAAAAGTGCCACCCTATGATTCATCATAGCATAAAGAAGAAATCACAGAATTGTGTGCTGCATTATTTTAGATTGGATCCAAAAAATGATATATACATAAGTTTACTTAATGCAATTTAAATAAACATAGTCAGTAACAACAAACCTAGGATGATTCTTCTATAAATCTTTTTATATTGACATTCTTATAAATTTGGTTGAAACCTAGTATGAATGTTAATCTATTAGAACTTGGTCTCTAATCTTATTTATTATTATAGTCTCTTAAATATAATATATTAAGCATTGTAAAAGATTGCCAGTATTATTAAATTCTTAATCTGTTTTTATCTTACCTTAGTAATTAAACTTCCTATTTCAGTATTAATAAGTAATCAAGCATTGATTAGGATTGTAAATCCACCTTTACTTTGAAACTATATTTAATACATTTTATTCTTCAGAATAATTATATATTTGAAATAATTCTTATAGTAGTATTTAAAATATATATACATTTTTCATTAGAATTGACAAAAATACTAGCCAAATGTAATTAAAGCTTAACTTTTAGAATTACAATCCTATTTGTATCTATAACACACATTCAATTAATTGTTTAGGAATATCTTTAATGTTCTGGAACATGTGAAACTCTTGCCTCTGGTTTGAAATTATTTTATTTTTTACCATTAATCAGTTCTTATACTGTTTTTATATGCCTTATATAATTAACTATACCCCCGTGACAATTGATGTGTTTCTTTTTTGATGTGAAATATTCGTATTCGTTATTAACATAAATATATTTGTAGATTTAATTGACTTAGCATATAGTAAATTATCTTAATTCCATTTTAAAATTCAACTAATGAAGTCTAATTTATTAAGTATTAGTATTCTGAATATTTCATATCACCGATATTTAATTGTGATAAATACTAAGAAAGAGATCCATAGTCAGACTCAACAATAATTAAGAGTAGATGAGAAAATATACAACTGAGATTATTAGACTTTAGTACATACAACAAAATGTCAACATTATTCTGTGTGTGATGATTTTCATAATAATATCATCAATATTAGTTATAATGATTAATCAATAATAAGAGATTTTGTTTTAGTCTCTCTTGGAATCAGAGCCATCTATCTAATAGGTCAGATCTATCTAGATCTAGAGCAGCAAATACAAGCCTAAAAGGAAGGTGAGTTAATTTGAGTCTGAAAGTTTGGATAGTGTAAAGAGTGTTTTCAATTCTGATTACGATCAAAAACCTATCTTCGAATCTTACTCTCGGATAAGCACAGCCAACACAATCCATAAGAAAAATAAAAGGGTCTATGGATTGTACAATTCTCAAAATGTGAAATAAAAATTAGCTTAACGAAAAAGAATTCAGTCGTTTCGATTAGATGAAGATGTGTAAAGTTACGAAGAGGAGGAGAGTCTTCCTGAAAAACTGATGGATGTTGATCTCTACTTTCGACAGGATGCCATTGTTTCAGTCTAAAAAATTCTTGAAACAAAAAGAAAGCTTTCATGATCTAACTTTTCACATTTATCATTATTATTGTATATAAAGACATTATGGTTTTCTCGATTCAGAATGCAATTGCATTTGAAATTCATAGGAATTAATTGCTGATAATAAGAATTTTGGTATTTACATACTGAACTCATTATTTGTTGTTTTATATCTCAATTTTTATACACTCAATTATTTTTATAATAAGAATTTTCCAACATTTAATAGAACATTCGTAATTATGAAGTAACAAACTCCCCTGTTCTCTGTTTAGATTAATTGTAACTAAATAAATGCTGAATTCCTTAGTAGCATTTCATAAATCACTTATCTGATTATAAATTATTTAATTTTAAATTTAAGTTAATAGGTTAATAACACTTTACAACTAAAATATTTGATCACAAATCACTATAAGTATAAATTCAATCAAATTTCGTTTATTCACAAAAATGATTATATTTCTAAGCATGATGTTGTCTCTACTACTGAAATCTGCAATTGATGCCATAGTAACAATCCTCTCTCATGAAGATGGGTTCATCATACTTCATGCATTAAACATATTTCAATATAATGAAATTGATTAACTTCCTATGACATAACCAGCATACAGGCTAAATAGATACACATATATAATTACTGAATTTGGAGATATTTTCACTCTAATTTCTTATATTGGATTATTAAAAGTAGATTTATTTTATTCAAAAAAGAAATAACCTTTGCTTATGTAATTTTCCATCATAAAGTTAAATATTGTAGTCTAAGGTCTTCCTCCAAGATGTTAGATTAATCTGTTATATTCAGCGGAGTTTACATAATGAAACGGAATCACCATTTGATGCTAAATATTTTTGACTAACATAAATTTTTAAAGTGCAGCGTTATTGCAGTCACCATAATAAAATGTACAATGATATGCTTTACATATACAACATTACATCTACAACACTTCATTGTCTGCCTCACCTAAATGCATTAATAATATAAATTACTAGGGTCTAATTTTGGCATTAACCTGGCACATGAAGCACAACCTACATGTTATTAGAGGGGAGGACATTAAAAGTTCTTCCACATTTTTCCATTACAACTTTTGCATTCTTTGTTTGGTTGAATGAATTATTGTTACAACAAATTTTATCCAACACCTATTTGGTAATTATTTTTATAAAAATAGGGTGGTAAAGGTTGGAAATTAGGATTAAATTGATTGAATTAAATAGGAAAAAGCTATTATTGTTATAATTATTGGTTCTGTCTATTATCATCAAACTTTTCATCGTTACTTAAATACTCATCGTCCTCTTCATCATGAGAATAGTTTTCTCCTTCCTCATCCTCATCACTATGCAATTCCAATTCATCCTATTCATCCCAGTAATTTTAGGGCATTTAGACTTTATTCTCCTATTTATCCTAATTTAATTTGGCATTTAAATTGATATATTCTTAGGGATTTTTATAAATGAGGTTTTCCTCTTTCATCTTATTCAATAGTTGTTCAGTCCTTTTCTCATGGGGATTAATCTTTAACCACTTCTCGACAAGATTGTTAATGGTTCTTGCCTACATGACTCCAGTTAGTTTTGTTCTGCAATTCGGACATTCGTAAGTTAACTTTTTGAACCAATTGGATAAGCAAGAACCACAGAAATGGTGATTACAAGGGTTTGCAGCAACAGCTTCAAACAAGTAATCATTGCATATTGTGCATTGTAATTCATCCTCTAATCCATCAATTTTTGGAACAGGAATGGGTGATTGTTCTTTCTTCTTGGGTGGTTCATTATTAATTTCTTATTCAACTATATTTTCAACTAATTTTGTGTCCAATAATTTCTCATTTTATACTTCTCTTTTTCCATCAGAAATTTATCGGTCTATTGATTCGATTGATATTTTGGAAGCCTATTACTCATTGTTTTAGCACACAACAAATTCAAAACCAATCACTTCATACTCCTTAACCTTTTAAATTGGTAACAAATGAATCTTATCTCCATTTAAAATAGATACTGTGTTTCCTTTACCAATCTTTTTTTCATTGATGTATGTTCCATTGCTAGAGTAATCCGTCACCGTAAATTGAGAATCCTTGTATTCGATAGTCAAATGGCTAGAACTTACCTTGATATCTGAAAACACTTTGTCATTCTTCTAATCCCTTCCTATTGTAAATATCGGTTTCGATATTTCAATCGAAGGCGATGTACTAGGATTAAGAGAGAGTAGCTTTGCAAACATATCTAGAATAATTAATTATAAACTATGAGGCATTAATAAATCAATTTGAAAATAGTCTTTCTATACTTTAAGAAACTACAATAACTTCTCTCAATCCTTATAGATTTCATTTTATTAACTAAGAATTAGGAATAGTTGGATTATTAATAAGAAAAATTTTAAACTTTGTTTTCTCGATTCCATCTCTAGCTTATAGTTTCTAAATCAAAATTAATTGATTTTGTCTTAGACTCTATATATTTACTTTCTAATTTAAGGATTCAATTTGAATTTATAAACAATCATATAAGATTATTCGCTTATGGAATAAGAAATGATTCCAAATCTTTTTAAATGAATTATTTTTAAAGTAATTAGATAATTAATAAATATTATTCAATCCTCACAAATTAAGATGTTATATTTTCTTAGAATTATTCAATTAATTGCTAATTTGAAGATTCCAAAATCAGTATTTAAATTTTGATTAAAAAATTGAATGAAATGAATTGTAAGCTTCCTTAGATTGTTAACAAATTCACTTGCTTTAGAGACTAATATCTATTTTCAAAAACAAATGTTAAAATTGAATTTAATTATAATTATAGATTATTTTGTTTAAATTTAATCTTTTGAAATAGCCAATTAATAGTAGTTATCCATATAGCATAATTAATATCTTAAAAATAACAAAAGACCTTTCATTTAGTATAGGCTATTATTAAAATATATTATATTGAGTAGTAATTTAAATTAACTAATATAATGCTAGTGCAGCCTCATCCAAACATCCAATAAGGTTCTTGTTCAAGATCCATGTCTATCTCAATGGATGATTCAATATACACATAAATCCAACCTATAGTCTAAAAAATGACTGTGGTCAATAAACATTAGCTACAAGTTAGAAAACCATCCAATGCAGCCTAAGAAATGATCCGATCGCCTCTAACTATTAGTGTAACACCTCAGATTGCATCGGAAAGACAACCATAGAGTGAGATGAAGGATTTGCTTCTAATTAAGGAGGAACCAAGCAACAAAGAACATTCAGTCTAAATAAGCGATCGTTGTAAGAGGAATCACAGAACACAAATGAAAAGTTTAAGTTAAGAAAGCATTTTGATTGATGAAAAGCCTTTGCATTCCTATAGCGATGTTTAATGGAGTGGATTAATGTCATTAAAAACTGTTAGTGTTCATTCCCCTTTGTAGCAACATCTTATATGTGATAAGGCAGCCGATTTATGTCAAAATAACTCAAATGGGAAACGTTTCCAGCCTAAGAAATAAAATCGATACTATCATGCTAGCAATGCTGCATATTGTTTCTATATTTGTTTCTTTATGAGCCAAATGTTGATTAATTTACATGAGAGTTTTTAAAAGCAAAATGCTTATTAGATATTATTAATAGTCTTTTAAGTGATCTACATTCTCAATCAAATTCTATTTGAATAGTACGATGATGGGGATATCATTAACAACACTGAATAGTTAATACAAATGTATTTAAAAAGATAATCAATTTTGGATTTAATGACTCTAATTCCAGTGATTTTCGCCTTATCATCAGAGCGTTGTCATTTCATATAGCTTTTACACATAGTTCGTCTTTGGAAATTAAGATAATTAATGAAGGAGTTAGAATAACTCTATGGTAGAGTCTTCAAGTACCTCTATTATCTCATGGAATTCCACTTTGCCTAATTTATTGCTTTGTCCATACTCCAATACAATCATGAAAGGAGGATCAACTTTTATAATGAATTCATTGTATTGATTTACAGGTCAGATGACAGTAATGCAATAACTTACTTTATTCGAATGCTTATTCTGATATATTACTGCTTTTGTATATTTAGATTGACTATCAAAGATAATGCGGAATTACTAAATAAATTATAATTACGATGCTGCACTAGGTAGTAAATAAACACTTACATGAATAAGCTGAACTAATAAAAACCTGTTGATTTGAATTTCCTATCTCAATTACCTTAGACATTCGTGGATGAAGTCAAATCTTAGCGTTATCTTCATCTGCTCTAAAACATGCCTATTTTTAAATCTTCTTTCTCAGAAAACACCCTGAAATAAATTTGTAGTCTGATCCAAGAATACACTTATATCCCAAACTAAGTTGTGTTAATGCAATAAACATCTAATTAACATTTGTTCATGATATTGTCAGGTAGTGTGCAGATCTCCTAAAGGAAGGAGGGTTCTTCTAATCAAGACTTTAAAATTAAGGTGCTTGGAAAGAATTCCTTTTTCAACAATCAGGCCTTCTTCAAAAATGCCTACTCCAATATCAATGCAACATCAATAGGATATTCTCAAATAGCTCAATTAGATTTAGATCAATTTTTAGAATGTATAAAATCTCATTATTAGGAAAGATAAAAATATAAGATGATGGTAGATCAAATAGTTCTTTATGAAATTTATAGTCTATGTTAAATTTGTTGTTATGCATGTGGCAAATTTCATGACATCGATGAATGTGATCGTGTACATTATGTTGCAAAAAAATCCAAATTGGTAGAGTATATCTAATCAAATGACTTACAAATTCGTAGAAATTACTTAAGAAGTAAAGGTAGACAAAAATAAAAGAGATTAAAATCAAACATTCTCAAAATAGAGGAGGCTGCTCTTCATTATTAACAATAGAACTTTGAGTCAGATATTACAGATGATAACAAATTATACCAAGACGAAGTGATAAGTATTCAATAGGCTTACATGGGAGAAATGAGCCATCGTTTAACAGAGAGATAGAATTCATTCTAATAGTCGTAATAGACTCAAAGAAGAGGTTCATAATGCTCTATGCGTGAATCATTACACTCTGTGTAATAGTAACAACAACAACCTTAATAACAACAACATTAATTGATGGATATCCCAAACATTAGTCCAGTGTAATATGTTCAATAACCACAAAGTGGAATGTCTCACAGTTCTTTTGGTTAATTGTTTAAAGATGTCTCAGTTAATAGGAAGAACATCAACGGGTCTTCGGATAAAAATTCGAGTGGTAATGTGTTTTCCTTACCTTACAGCAGTAATGGCAGTAAGAACACTGTAAACAATATAATTTCGATTTAAGAAAAGGATGAGCTATTTAATATTCAAATGAAACGACTCATGTTGCAAGATAGTGTATATTATCATTAGAAGCGAATACAGAATCAGGTGGATAATTGCAGTCAGAATACTGTCTCAAAATATCAGAAGTATCACACAACCCAACCGTAATAGTAATAAGCACAAGCGATACGCTCAGATAGAAAGTCCAATTCCTGTATCTCTGAATCAGAGATAGGGGATCATCAACTACAATAGCAATAAGATTTGCAACCATCCAGATATGGGATACAATCGTCGAAGTTCACGGGAGAAACAGCTAAGCAATTTCTGAAAAACCCTTTGGAGATGCCTAATCTAGAATTTTATTAGTCCTTTGAGAATAGTAGGTAATTCAGTGATTATTTTCCTAAATACAATGTGGATTAAACCATACAGTGTTACAAAAACTATTAATAAGCTCGATCGAGTGCATATAAATGAATAAATTATAATGTTATATATATGATATCCTGGTAATATTTGAAAAGAGTAAACAAATTGAAGAATCTAACATTTTATTCTGGTTTTTATTTTATTTCAATAAAACAAGATGAGCGCTCTCAAAGCAAAAGGGAGAAAAATCTTTGAAATTCCAATATGCACAATTTGTTTGGAACCAATGATAAAGGATCTGTGTGTTTTTACAGTGTGTGGACATGTGTTTCACTATAACTGTGGTGTAAATTGCCATTAAAATTCAAGAAAATGCCCTAATTGTCGTATGAGATCCACAGAAATACAGTCATTGCATTATATGGTTGAGGAGATAACAGGGATAGACGAATAGATGAGTAAACTGTTGAATGACATGAGTGCAGATTAGAAATAACACATGGCAAAGTTATTATCAGATTATGAAGAATTACTGCATGAAAATCAGAGGATAATGTAAAGAAATAAATTTGTTGAAGAAAAGAACGAATNTATTACAGATGATAACAAATTATACCAAGACGAAGTGATAAGTATTCAATAGGCTTACATGGGAGAAATGAGCCATCGTTTAACAGAGAGATAGAATTCATTCTAATAGTCGTAATAGACTCAAAGAAGAGGTTCATAATGCTCTATGCGTGAATCATTACACTCTGTGTAATAGTAACAACAACAACCTTAATAACAACAACATTAATTGATGGATATCCCAAACATTAGTCCAGTGTAATATGTTCAATAACCACAAAGTGGAATGTCTCACAGTTCTTTTGGTTAATTGTTTAAAGATGTCTCAGTTAATAGGAAGAACATCAACGGGTCTTCGGATAAAAATTCGAGTGGTAATGTGTTTTCCTTACCTTACAGCAGTAATGGCAGTAAGAACACTGTAAACAATATAATTTCGATTTAAGAAAAGGATGAGCTATTTAATATTCAAATGAAACGACTCATGTTGCAAGATAGTGTATATTATCATTAGAAGCGAATACAGAATCAGGTGGATAATTGCAGTCAGAATACTGTCTCAAAATATCAGAAGTATCACACAACCCAACCGTAATAGTAATAAGCACAAGCGATACGCTCAGATAGAAAGTCCAATTCCTGTATCTCTGAATCAGAGATAGGGGATCATCAACTACAATAGCAATAAGATTTGCAACCATCCAGATATGGGATACAATCGTCGAAGTTCACGGGAGAAACAGCTAAGCAATTTCTGAAAAACCCTTTGGAGATGCCTAATCTAGAATTTTATTAGTCCTTTGAGAATAGTAGGTAATTCAGTGATTATTTTCCTAAATACAATGTGGATTAAACCATACAGTGTTACAAAAACTATTAATAAGCTCGATCGAGTGCATATAAATGAATAAATTATAATGTTATATATATGATATCCTGGTAATATTTGAAAAGAGTAAACAAATTGAAGAATCTAACATTTTATTCTGGTTTTTATTTTATTTCAATAAAACAAGATGAGCGCTCTCAAAGCAAAAGGGAGAAAAATCTTTGAAATTCCAATATGCACAATTTGTTTGGAACCAATGATAAAGGATCTGTGTGTTTTTACAGTGTGTGGACATGTGTTTCACTATAACTGTGGTGTAAATTGCCATTAAAATTCAAGAAAATGCCCTAATTGTCGTATGAGATCCACAGAAATACAGTCATTGCATTATATGGTTGAGGAGATAACAGGGATAGACGAATAGATGAGTAAACTGTTGAATGACATGAGTGCAGATTAGAAATAACACATGGCAAAGTTATTATCAGATTATGAAGAATTACTGCATGAAAATCAGAGGATAATGTAAAGAAATAAATTTGTTGAAGAAAAGAACGAATCCATATAGACTGAAGTGTAGCATATCTAAGCAGAACTAATGCGGTGTTTGGAGAAGAACAAGGAATTGGAAACAAAGGAGAAATCTCTATGCAGTTAGTTGAAGACTCTCGAAGTTTGTTTGCAATCACTTGAGGAGGATAATAAAAGATTGAAGCAGGATGTTGAAACTTATGAGAGTCAGTTGAAAGGCTATCAGTATTTGGAGACTCTGGCTAAAGTAATAAACAATCCGAATGAGGATACGTATTTAAAATTAATACGACAAAAGAGTCCAAGTGAGTAGGCTAAACAGATTTATGATTTATACGTGATCAAAGTGGGACAATTCAAGACTGTTCAAAAGGAAGTGACTCAATTATAAGAGTAACGAGAATAGCAACAAAAGAAATACGAATAATTGCAATAAAAATATGAGAGAATGAAAGATTTGTATGAGGAACTTCAGAAGGAGAATCTATCCATCAAAGAGCTTTCTAGAACTCAAAATCAAAATTCAGTGTAGAAGATTATTGAACATTATGAGGATCAGAAGTAGGAGACTGAATTAAAGCGGAAACCTGTGAGCATGCAAAAATTTTAATCATTTGGATGTTCTTAATTAAGAAAACAACCACTGAGTTAAAGTTTATTGAAAAAATGATATTAATTTATTTATGTCTAAATTACCTGAATTCAAGATTCCAAATGTCGTGGATCCCAAATTGTGGCCAAATCCTCGCACCATGAGTCCACAGTAATTGCAAACATACACATCGTTGGATATGGTCAAATTGAACTACACATTCAAAACTTTGAAGAAATCAGCACCATACATTGTCGGAGTGTTGGCTGGATGCTTCTTTACTAAGTTGGTAGTTGATGGAGTTGTGAAAGGATTCATTTTTGGTGAGAATGGTACTCTTCTTATGTTATCTGTAGGGAATGGTGGAAAACTCTTGGAAATGAAGACATACAACAGCATTGGTGATTACACTTACAATAGATAATTCTAGAGAATGAGATATCTCACTGAATTGCCAGCAGGTACACTTTAGTTGTTCTATATATATTTCTATAGGCGATGATCCTCTTGTGAAGACCAGCGATTATTTATTGCATGACTTGGGTGTCACAACTCAATAATTTGGAGTTTAGCATGGTGTTGTCAAAAAGGTGCCACACGATAAGTATCTATTGTGAGTAATACGGCAAAATATAATATATACAATAAATTAATTCAAAATATACTACAATTTATACATGTTTCAGAAGATTTCTCTTTGATTTCATTTGTTATTTCTTTCAAAACGTTGATCCTCTGTTGTTCGCATAATTCATAGGTCTGTGATTTGTTTCTACCAAAATGTTCTATAAATGATATAGAAAAAGGGACTCACTTTCATTAGTTGATGAATTCCTGGAGTTTTCAAAATTAGTGGATTGTGACTCGAATTCCTCATATTAAATGAGTTTTTATTTCAAATTTTCAAGATTCTGGATCATCTCATTCAAATTTTTGAACTACATAGAACTTTTGACATTATTACATATTGTGTGATGATGATGATATTGTCATCGAGCAGCATTTCCTAATATGATTGATTAAGTATATCCAAGGAGTGACTATTTGAATTATTGGGGTTGTTTTCTATCCTATTGAAATACTCATTGACATATTCCATCTCACTTTGGTAGATCTGCACCAGTCTCATGATGTCTAAATGCTCAAATTGATCATCATCCTTATTCTCTTGGTTTTAGGGTTATATCTATTGAAATTTGGGGTGGATTTCCTGATGTAACTTAAAACCATCTTTGAGGGATTGTTCCAATTTGGCAATGGAGCCCTTCAAGAGCATGAGATCAACTTGTTGGTCAAAGATGATTCGACTCCTCTTGATCTTGCTCTGTTGTCTCTTTGGACTATGAATGAGTTCCTCTTGGCAGAGCAAATCATTGATGATCTTAGAAACAAGACGAAGCTAGAGAGGTATTGCGAAGAGATTCTTACCTCCTTGATCTTCTTGATCAAATAAGTTTTGTGTACCTAATTTGATTTAATTGAGTCTAAGGTGGCAACCAATCCCGAGATGCACTTGACTTTGTCGCCATAATCCAGAGTATCAAGCACTGATTCGATTGGTAAGTCTTATTACATCTGCGATTTCAAGAGTACGATTAATTATAAAATAAAAAAATCTTTGCTTTTCAGACAGAACAAATTTCGAATATCACTCGTTATGATATTAGTAAGAATCACTTCATTTAAGTAAGCGATTTAATTTTTTATAATTAATATTAAATATGTTTATATGTTGTAAGAGCAACAAGAAGCCGAAAGTTGTACAAACTTAAACATAGATTCCTCCTTTGCAATCTCAAACGAAACAACCTAAATATCAAATAAGAACCTCGAATGATCAAGATCAACATTCCACTAATTTAACCAACATGGAAGGAACAAATGATAAGATCAATCTCAGTTTGTAAGAAGTTGAGAAGTTCATTCTTCATGACAAGAAAACCTTGGAGCAAGAACGCGAATTAGTTACTAAATTGATTGAATTGCCTGAAAAGAGTCACCTCATCGAATTCAACTGGGCCATCGCATACACCAATTACATCAAAAATGCAGGATTGCATCCCGGAGAGATTACCAACAAAATCCTATATGACAAATACAAAGCCAAAGAAGAATTGATATTGGATAAGGATTACGTATTGGTCAATGATCAAGTGTGGAATGTTTTGGTGAACATATACAAAGGAGGTCCCATGATGACAATCAATGATTTTGATAGAAGAAGCGAAATCAATATCTTGGATTAATCGCTCAAGGTATTTGCATCGCCTTCAATGAATGATCTCGACATTAAACAAGCCAAAATTCGACACCTTAAATAAATGTCAATCAAAGAACTCCAAATAGTTGGATTGGAGAATGAGATCTACTTTTGCTACTTAAATAGTGTCTTACAATGTCTGATGGGTATCCCCCAATTAAACTTTTACTTTTTAATTTCATCTCAATCTGAGTGCAAACTCTTCAGTTATGCTTATTCACTACTCTTGAGGAAGGCCTCGAAGGTGCATTACAAAGCACGCATAGTGGCCAAAGAATTGATCAAAGTTCTTCAAAAGCATTTCTCAATTTATGAAATGCATGATAGTTCTGAATTACTGCTCTTTATTTTGGATAAATTCAAAGAAGAAATATCTATCAATAATACTCTTCAAATGAATCAACTTCAATAATGTTCCTTTAAGTAATCTATCACATTTATTGATGAATTATTCCATGGACAACTTACCTCATTCATTAAATGCTCAGATTGTAATAAAATTAGCCAGCGTTAAGATCCCTTCTATGATTTAAGTCTACCACTAGTGGGTAAGAATTTCATGTAGCGAAAACTGACAATATAGGAATGTTTAAGTAACTATTTCAAAGAGGAAATGATTGATGGAGGTTGGACTTGCTCTTTTTGTAATCAGAAGTTTAGAAGCATCAAACGGCGTCTTAAAATCTCCTTTGCACCAAACATTTTAGTTTTGCAATTAAAAAGATTCCAAATATACCCTTTGTAGAAAAAAATCAAAGAACCAGTTTTTGCTGATATGGAATTGAATATAAAAAAGTAGAATCATTATTTTATTCATTAGTTTTTGCGTATCAGAAGTACTTGATACCAAATATGAGTTGCACTCAATGATTGTGCATTCAGGCAGTATAGATTAGGGACATTATGTGGCTGTGGTCAAGCGGAATCAGAATGTATGTTTATCTTAATGATTTGTGAAGTTTTATCTCTTCAATGATGATGAAATTGAGCGTCTCTCCCTTAACCAAATCAATCGAATCGATTCAGCTTATCTATTCATGTATCATAGGAAAAGTGATTGATTAATTAACTTTTTTTATTATATTTTCTGTTGAAATTTGAATGAGTTCCAATACTCTCCTCACTTACCTCTAAAATCAAATCACCCAATTAACACTCAACATAGAACATATACAGAAAGACATCTCTCTACTTCACAACTAATTTGAACAGAAAATATTCACAGCCAAAAGAGAATGTACTATCATTAAACATAAATCATAGTAAATAGTAGAGATGACTCAAACTCAATCTCTATTGAACAAATCAAATAGTAATTTGATTACACAATCAAAGCCTTAGAATAGAAAATGTTGCAAATTGATGAAAACAAAATGGATCAAAATGAAGCCTATTAAATGATGGAATCCAACAGAAAAACCATACAAGAAGATGTAGACCTACTCAAAAATGAAATGGCCTATTAAAAAAAATATTTTGATGATCTCCTCAATGAAAAAATACGCCGCTTAGAAATCTCCAATCTGACTGAATAAGTACACCAATTCAAAGATCAACTCAAACAATACTACTAAGAAGAATAGAGACAATTAAATGAACATCAAACACTTACCAAATCTTTGCTTAATGCAAATAAAAAAGCATTCTTTCAAGAATTAGAAAGAATAGTTCAATAAGTAGACTCAATGAAAATAGAAATTCATGATTAGCAATAATTATTTATTAAAAAACCTGAACTTGAAACTAAAATTAATTAGATTAACTTATAACTAGAATTAAAGTCAGATTTGATTGAAGTGTAGAATGCTCTAAATACATAATAAATCGATATTGCCTAAAGATTTTAAGAGTTTAAAGATGAAGTCCGTACTGTTTTGGAATTACAAGGAAATGAATTTTACTAATTAATCAATAAGAAAGTATCCATATTACCTTACATTAGGCAAACCACACCGAAATCATCTCCCTCTTATAAAATAAAATAGATATGGAAGCACTTCTAATGCATACAGAAGACAAAGTTCCTCTCAAAGATTTTCATTAACATATGTCATTAATAGAAAATATTGCCGTTGATCTAGGAAAGAAACAAGATGCAACTACATTTGCAGAATACAAAGATGCCAATAATTTGTAGATTGCAGAAATTTAAAAGGATCTCCAAAAGAAATTATCTAAAAGAGACTTCAAAGATGTCCTTGACAAAAAAGCAAATCATGAAGATGTCTCTAAAGCCTTCAACGAAATTTAATAAATTTTATCATCTAAATTTAGTTATGAAGAGTTTAATAGGTTCTAATTAAATCAAAACACTCTTAACGAATAGTTATGCAGCCAAAATATTATAGGAAGATGGTTATTTAAAGGGAACTTCCTAAGTCCAGGAAGTCTAATCCCTTGGAATATATAGGCAATTAATACGCTGACTGAGAATTTCTTATGGGATAAAGATAAACCAAATATAATTGTAGTGGCTCCTGGTATCTATGAAATCACACTTGGATTCTTTGCTAAAAAAAAACCTAAAATTGATATTATGGTTAATGGAGAAACTATCATAAATGCTGTCAACAATAGTAGGTACCAATAATTGTTAATTTAGTTATGTAGTTCATCATTCATCTGGAAAATTAAAAGATACTAAGACCTCAGTCACTGGCTTAACAATGATTGATTTTATCTCTTTACCTTCTCGAGCAAGAATAAATATTGCTTATCAAGGAGATTTAGGAGAAGGCTTTTTAAGTTTACGCAAAGTATGAATAAGAAAATAGAATGATGCTAATCAACTTTTATAATAATTTATTTCATATTTAGCCAAAGCTTCTCTCTCTTATTAATATATATTTTTATTTAATACAAGTATTTAGATAATAATTGTATATATTTGTATTTAATGTTGAATAATTAATAACAACAAAATCTTTGTAACATTAGATGAAATCAATTAGAAAATACTATATGTAATATAATTAGCTTAAACTATTTACGGATTTAAATGAAATTAAGTATTTAATTTTTATAATATCAATTTAATGATGATTTTGTAACAGCTTCGCTAACTTTTTTTCCTGTAAATGTTCCAAGAGCAAAACCAAAGGCTGCTCCAATTTTACCTCCCAAACATCCTACAGCTGTAAATAAACCTTAAAAGAATAATTTAACTTTAGTTCTTCTTCTCATTTAAACAAGTTAACCTGCTTGGTTATATTATTACGCATTGTAATCTTGATTATGTTGCAGATTTCCTTATTATTTATCTATTTCACTTATATTTTCATTATCTTTCTAAAGTCTTTAATCTACTTCTCTTTATAAATTTTTAAGTTTTTCCATTTCTTCTGCTATTTTGAGCAATTCCTCCTCTTCTTCTTCTTTTATTCTTTTTTGAACATATATTGTCTTTAAAACCTAATTCATTTATTCTCTTTAATCAGTAAATTGAGCATTATCTTTTGAATTTAAAACATTTTAAATCAATCCCATAATCCCTGATATTTGACTGTTCATTTCAATCCATTTTTTATCATTTTTATTTTTATTCTTCTCATAAATTCTTTAGAGTTCATTCCTAAGGATAATTAATTTTTCTTCAATTTCTTTTCTCTTATCTATAATCAATTAAGTTTTATAGTTATTTAATAATTCATTTACCTTCTGAACATCCTCTAAAGCCTCATACATAAAATTTTAATTAATACTAATTTTAATTCCACTTCTGAAATATAATTATCTTCATATGTAAGCAAACGATTTTCAAGCTCCACTAGGTTTTTCTTATATTGCCTTCTATCAAAAAAACTCAATTTCGTGATTGCTTCTTTAATAACGGTGAGCTATTTCCAGCCATGTCCTATTTAAATGCCTTTTAATCTTAAGTCCTACTCTATAAGAATATGAGCTAAAATCTTGTCCAAATTAGCAATTGCCTCATCTAAGGAATTCATGAGAATTAATTCGGAATGAATAAATAAAAATTATAAAATAATATCCAAGTTTAATTGACGATGGTTAACTTTAATAACTTTTATAGAACTGCTCATAAATTATTCCATTTAAAACCAAATTATCATAAATATGGAACAATTCATAATTTATATATTATAATAAATATTCAATAATAAACTGAGAAGTTTAATCGAAAATTATAGTAATATTCAAAGTTGTTGTTAAGGGTATTGAAAAATTCTAAGATTTCTTCGTTCAAAATAAAAAATTATAATAATAATAATTCTTTGCTTTGAATATTACTGCATTAATGAAACCAAAAATATTTAAATTACCTCCTAATTGTTTAAAACTAATTATCAAACAATGAGACTTTACTTAAGAAATTATCTAAATTCAAATCGTTGCAATCTAAGTAATTGATATTTAAAGTAATATTAATATATAAGAGGAACTAGAAGCGAGGATAAAATTAGATAAGATTACCATTATTATTCTTATTATAAAAGTTCTAACAAAAAATCTCAAAAGAAAATCTAATGAAGATAAGAATAGATGAATGAATGAATATTAATTGAAAGAGTAAAAAGATAATTAGCTTGTATTATAATGAGAAAATTTTCATTTGCAAATAATAGAAGAAGGTTATACTAATCGATCTAATCAAATCAAATGAGACCCTGAAATAAATGTTTAGGATTTATCTAATTAAAATTAAAATTTAGCAACATGAAGCATATAGAATTATTAATTTTAATTTATTTTTTTTTATTTTTATTATTTTAATAGAATTTTAATAACACTAATTTGCAATCAATAACCTCCTCTCAATCTCAATACTAAGTGGATTGTGGATTCCTTTTAGATGTTATAATCTCCAAGTGATCTTCCATCCTCTAATTGTTTTCCTGCGAAAATAAGTCTCTATTAATCAGGTGGGATTCCTTCTTTTTCTTATATTTTTCCTTTAATCATATCAATTGTCAAGTCTGGCTCAACATCAAGAGTAATTGTCTTTCCACTAAGATTCTTTACAAAAATTTACATTCCACCTCTTAATCTCAAAACTAAGTGAAGTGTTGATTCCTTTTAGATGTTATAATCTTAAAGTGATCTTCCATCCTCTAATTGTTTTCCTGCGAAAATGAGTCTTTATTAATCAGGTGGGATTCCTTCCTTGTCTTAAATTTTAGCTTTGACTTCATCAACAGTATCTGATAGTTTTACATCGAGAGTCATGGTTTTTCCGGTTAAGGTTTTTACAAAAATTTGAATCATTACTTACTACATTTTATTTATCCGATCCTCAAGCAGGTTTTATAACATATAAATAAAGGACAAATTCTATTAGTTATGTTCCAATTTTGATAAGAATATTTCTATTAGAATAAAATTGAAAGCCAAAACTTTAGTTAGGAGATTAATTATTAAAAGTTTTAGAGAACATCATAAACCTTTTAATTTTTTGCCTTTGTTCCTTTATATTTTGGATCTAATAGACTCCTATTATTTTTTGCAGTGAATAATTATTTAATTGTCTTTACAATATAACTAAAATAAAAATTCCACTAAAATCTTTAAGGATTTTCAAGTTCTATACCATTGAAGAGGCAAATTTTGAAGAACAAAAATGGAAGATAGAGGTTTAGAAATTCTTGTTTTAATTGATTATTTTATTTGATATCAAATTATTTATATTCTCTTTTAATAATTATTATTTTGAAAATTTGGAATAAATAACTAATTTATGTAATTAAAATCAAATTTAGAGATAGGGATTTCTATCTGAGAATAATTTGAATTAATTATTAAATATAACTTGACATCGTTAATACTAAATCAAACTTTGAATAAAGATGAATTCAAAGTATTATTTATCTAAACACAAAATACAAGTGAAGAAATAAAAGAAATTAAAGAATTTAAAAATGAATTTTTCACAACTCATGGAGTTAAACTGTTGAAAGTAGGAGGAGATAAATGCTAAAAGTGATTAATTATATAATTTAAATATACTTTTTGGTTAATTCTGATGTCGCAAGTAATGCTAGTTTTGGGTCCGAATAGAGTCGGAAAAAGCAGTTTAATCGATGCACTCACTTATGGGCAATTTCATAGGGAATTTTATCCATAAGATATACATTTCTAAGTGAAATTAGCCAAAGTAGCATAACACAGAGTTTATGAAGTATAATCAATAGAATGGGATGGAAAACCCTTGGGATTAGTTTAATACTATTCGAATGTTGCTGATTTAATATTGATAGTTGTTAATATTTGCGGTTGTTACGATTAAATGGACTAGGTTCATGATATATACTAGGCTTTACCAATTACAAATAATAAATAATAAATAGTATTAATCGGTAATTTAAATGGATAAAATAAAAGAAATGAAAAACTGTGTTAGAGTCTGAGTTTGTTTGCGAAATTGAATGATCTTAAACTTTATGAGCTAGATAGCACAAATATCATGAATGTTCAAATGGAATTTCATTTTATTACTCAACCCTATTCTTTGTTTGATGACATTTGGAATAGAAATTAAAATTATGTTTCATAGTTTGTGTCCTAAGCTGTATCTTTATTCAATTGATATCTTATAATTTATACCAATATAATAATCATAAGATAATTCCTAAATTGAATAATATCGTATTCCTAACTCTTAATTTTGTGAATTATTAATAAATAACAATCCTTAAAATGTAATCATCTATAAGAATGGCTCCTATTTTTTTATACTATTTATTAGATAATATAATTATTTTTT
Source organism: Paramecium octaurelia (assembly GCA_905182995.1). Lineage (NCBI taxonomy): Eukaryota > Ciliophora > Oligohymenophorea > Peniculida > Parameciidae > Paramecium > Paramecium octaurelia. The sequence goes on from CAJJDP010000077.1 coordinate 134,302, forward strand.
ATTTATATATAATACTCTTCTTAATTGTAAAAATAATATGAGAAAAAATAAATTATTTCTGAGAATGCTTTAATTTATCATAATTATTTATTATTCTAAATTGAAGGATTTTATGGATAAGAATATGATCATAGCAAGATTTCAATTTTATAAATAATAAATAATTGTATTAGATGAGGATTTATTAATAAAAATCCAAACTAGTCCACAAATTCTGATATTCAACAGAAGCTTGATTGTTTAACAGTACTTATTTCAAACTTGAAGTAAAATTAAATAATAATTAAAATTTTTAATTGTACTTACTAGACAAGTATGAAATAGGGACTTAGTTTTGGTCAAAATGTAAAATTAGAAATATTTATATAGAAAGATAAGTTTGAATTAGTTAAAGAAAGATCAACTAAAAACTGTCAAATTTTCGAGTTTAGTCCTTTGCCTCCTCTTATTTCTTGAAAATAATTTGATTTCTTTTTACGAAACTTGACCATCTATGTCCTTAACTGTAACTACACTGTTGAAATGAACAGACTTTTTGAGACTGAAATCGTTTTGTAAATCATGATTCTTCTGACATTTTGGTCTTTAAGTATGAAGATTATATAAAAGATCATCAAATTTATCTTTATATTTTTTTTCTGATTTTGTATGTTCTGTATGCATTTCTTTTTTTGTTGTATGGTTAGAGTCAGGGTAAAATCCCCATTGCTTGAGAATTTACTCTCCCATTTTACTTAATTAGGGTGATTTCTCTTTCACCGGACTAAGTTGCTAAGGAAGTAATAACGGTAAACTTGGAATGTGTGAGTGATGAACATTCAGTTTTAAATCTGGATGTTTGTTATGGGATTTAGGTTAATGAGTTTCTAAATGATATCTCATATACATCTTGAATTATAATAATAATAAATGATTCGTAAATTAAATTATCCTTTGTGTGTTAAATATTGAGACATGGATAAAACTATTTCATAATTTCATCATCACACAATTTCTGCAGTATATTGAAGACATCTTGTAAAAATTATTTTGATTTATAATTAAAAAAAGGAATTTTCAGTCACAGCATCATTGCTTATAACTAAGCATTTCATAAGTAGGAGTGACTATGTAATAAGTTTTTGTTAATAATTTGTTGCCTTTTTTGAATTATTTATTTTATAATTATTTGCTCACATAGGATGAGTGAAAAAAAGTTTTAAGAGTTAAGTGACAAAAGGCAAAGTCTTGAGAATGAACTAAAAGTCTTGGAGAAACAAATTTTCGATTTGGAGACAAAATATTTAGAAGAAACAGCTGCCACAGGAAATATTATAAAAGGATGGGAAGGATATACAACAATAAAAAGTGGAAAACTAAATGGGAATGTTTCAAGGAAGACTAAGGCAAATGCTAATGATCGTATTTTTTCATAAAGCAGCAAAACATCTCCATTTGTAAGATTTATATTAATCTGAGTATTAAATTATAGAGACTGTTGTTGAAGAGCCCAAAAGTCCTAAGAGTCCATAATTTAGGCCAAGAAGAATAAAGAAAAAGAAGCACTATGGATACAAAAAAGAGTATTTATGGGAGTTATGTTAGTGATGTTGTGGAAAATTCATAGGGTAGTTCTTCAGAAGATTTTTAGTAGGATTAGGTCAAAAAAGTTAAAGGGTCCAAGAAAATGTGAAATAATATCTATTATTTATGTTATTTTTACATTTTAGATTGTCAATAAATTCTTGGCATTCAAATTAATAATAGAAATTCTGAATTAGAGACTAACTAATTTAATAATTAATATTTGATTTGTTGATTCTAAGTACATAAAATGAAAGTCAAGATGTTCTGGATAATTAAATAAAAAATAATTATAAATTTTCTTTGGAATACTACATGAATAATAATATAAATCAAGTAGTATCAATATGGAATTTTAGAATCAATAATGATTCATTTAGAGAATAAATTCAAGTTCTGGATTACTTTTTAAGAAATTATTATGAATTAGATTATTTTGATATCAATAATAATTTCAATTACTTTAGCTTGCTCATCGAAATAATTAAGATGTGAAGACCTGCTTGATTAGATTTCATGCTAGTCTGTTTCATCTCGCATGGCAACATGTTATTGGAACTCAGAAACAAGTTAATGTACAGTATTGAAAGCCAAATGCCATTATTATGATAATTAAGATGAATGTATGAGATAGGATGGGTGCGGTTGGAATGAAACTCATTGTGATAAAATTATGAAGTAAAGATAAACTTATTATTTAAAGAAAAATCAAAGGAATTACATGTGATGAGTTTAATTCATATGAATCATGTGTTAAAGTATACTCAACTACCTTATCATGTACTTGGGAACACAATAAATGTATACCAATATCTGAATGCAGTGAAATCAATGATTATATGTAATGCAGAAATGCAAAACTAAAGGATAGGTAATTATTTAATATATAGCTAGATGCCAATTGGTTATCAATGGTAAGGCATCATCTATGCAAAAGCAATATTTTTATTTTGGAGATCTATTCGATGAATATGAATGTAGAGCAAAGGATTGCAAATATAATTTAAATTCGTTATATTGTCCAAGCTTTGTGAATGGAAGAAGATGCTTCCATTATTTTGGTGAATGTACTTAATGCTCTTATTTAACAAATAAAAGCTCTTGTTTAGAACCAAATCAATGCACTTGGGAAAATGGTGTTTGCAGAAATATATTGTATTTTATAATGAATACATTTTAGATGTTCTGATCTCAAAGGAAAAGAATAATGTTTATAAAAACCATATTGTTAATTTAATGATGCCAGCTTATAATGTGACACAAGAACAGACAACGATTTATATTGCTATGCTTACAATATTACATCTGATCCAGTTAAATCAAAAAAAAAATAAGAGATTTGAAAAACTTATTGATTATTTTTTAGTTTTGTTAATCTATATATAAATGCGTTATATTCTAACCAAGTTTTAAGATAACAAACATAGTTATAATAGAATTCTAATCCTTTTAACATACTAGAATTTAATATTATAAGCAATAAAATATGGTATAGTGATGTAGTTGAACATTGATTTTAAATCACATTGCTTTCAGACATTTTGCAATCTATTTATTTAATATTGACACCATTTTGCACAATTTTACATTTAGTAATAATCTTTTATAGGTTCTCTTGTACCATTTGAACAAAATGCTTTTCTTTTTTCTTTTCTATATCTAAAATATTTTATATATTGTAAATATGAGTCTTTTATTATTCCATTGAATTTTCATTAAAGCATTACAAAGTTTTTTAGTTCTCATAGTTGATTGTTTTTTGGTTTTTGGGATAGCCTTAAATTCATTAACACTGTTATTTTTTGGTGATTTAAATCCGCTGCTAAAAGTAGGAGATGAAATTAACGACTAACTCATTTTCTGATATTTGTATTATCTTATCCATTTAGATAAAGCCTTTATTAAAATTTTCTGATGGTATTGAGCCTGAATTAGCTTCATTTTCTTTATTTCAATTTCAAGTTTTCGACGTATTTATGTAAATGCAAATTGGTGTAATTGCTTCCTTATTTTGTTAAACGTTGCTTCTAATTAAATGAAAAATTCTTTTTTGTAAAGGGTTTGTCTTTATTCTTTAACTTTGAAATAGGATATATGTGATGTTCTTGGAATTTAGCGAACAGGCGATTTAGATCTTGAACGTATAATTTGATTAAAATTCATATATACATATAAATTTTGATTTCTCAACAAAATGCCATCTACATCCTCTTTAATCTAAAGAATCCTAATATTATTGAATTAATAAGAAGCATTAAAAAGGTTTAAAGTCTTCTATCTTATTATTATTATCGTTATGACTAGTATAATTTGATTTATATATCAAGATCATAAGTTGCAATTAAGATGATACTTTGTGAAAATTATTCTTGTACTACGAGTGTTCAATATGAATTTATAAAGCTCTTAAATGAACATCAACATTAATTTTTTTGAAGAACAATTGACTGTTGATAGTTTTTTTAAATACAAATATATCTATTGAATTTCATAATAAAAAGACTTAGTATTTTAGATAAATAAATTTCTTTCAAAATTAATTGTGTTCTACATTATCAATTAACTTTGAATTTAAGTAAGTAGTCTCATTATTTATTTTTCTATATAAAAATAATTTAACTATTGAAATAAATTAAGCATTCATTTATTAGTTTGAAGTATATTGATAGTCATTTCAGTTAATTGCAAAACAATTTCCTAAGATTCCTTGATTTGAAGGCTAGTTTAATAATCGAGAAAATCTCATTTCTTATAATCTATAGGTCATTATTATTCCTATTAATAAATTACTCTAATTTTTTGATTTGCTAATACTATATGATTAGAAAATATATAGGGTCTTCAGTAGTTTAATAAGTAATTTATTATGGATTATATTTCTTTAATACTACTTAATAAATATATCATAAGTATAAGAATTATGATCTAAACCTTTATCAATTTATTAATTTATTGATTGTTCGTAAAATTAAATAGATATAGATTATATAAACTCATAAGACATAAATAATATTTTTAGTTTTATTACAAAAATTACCAAAAAATATTCATTTATTTACTAATTATTATTCTTTTTACTAAGTCCAACTTAATGCAAATCTAATATTATTTCCTTAATGTAATTCTACTTTTTCTTCGATATCTTAGAACGAGTTTAGACTAGATTTTCTGCCAAGCATAGTTGTATACATGCAATTTTTGGTTGAATTTTCAAGCATTCTTTTTACAAAGGAGACTTCCCCTCCTTCTACAAATGTTTCCTAAGTATGAATGACTCTATTGTATTCTCTTTCTTCTTGATCATCATAAAATGGAGGATTACAAACAGTTACCATACCATCTTATAAGAATTGAAATAGATCTCCAACTTTAAATTCACATTCAATGTGATTTGATTAGGCGATAGATTGAGCATGATTAATGGCTTATTCTGATGTGTCGACTCCAATTCCTTTCCAACCGTATAATCTATAAGCTAAGAAAATCAAGACTCCTGAAAAGCCTGTTCCAACATCATAGATTAGGGTGATGGGAAATTTGGATACATCAACTTATTGTTTGACCCATTCAATGTAATTTAGACGACAGCCTAAAGCAGGAACCATCGATGTTAATGGGACTGTGAATTCTCTGATTCCAAAATAATAATCCATAATGGATTTGTTCAATTCATTGAGTGCATTTTGATTTTTGTAATCAATGATGGTCTCACCTTTGTTGCTGATTTGAATGTATTTTCTGAATTGAGGGTAGTGTTGAGCAAGAGTTCGATTGTTAAATTTGTGTTTGAGTTTTTTAATTTACTTTTTTTAGATCATAGCGCAAAAATGAAGTAGTATTTGTATTTAAATATTAAATTAAGCAAAGAATGTAGGTTATAAATGTGTCTAACAAACAAATCAAGAACTTTAACTTGGACACCATTGTAAGACATGTATGGTTATGTATTAGAATGCTGTCTATGACACACACATAAATTATGCAAAAACTAGATCAATCAATTGCAGTGACAACTTATTGGGATCAACAGATGGGTTCTCTTAATTCTAATGTCTTTACAATTTGGATCTGAGTCATAATCGTATAAATTAGTTCTTCCAATTGACTTCATCTTTGGTCGAAATCAATTTAGCTCACAATTTATTGGGAAGTGTGTTTGATGATTTTCAGAAATCTCTAAAATCATAAGGTACTCGTTTATATGTAGGTTCATTCTTATCGAATTTAAAGAACCTAAAAATAATTGATCTTAGTTATAATAACATTTCATCAATCAGTTCCAACATATTTGATGGCAACACTCAACTTCGTAAAATCAACTTGAGCAACAACCAATTATCAGGTCCATTATGGTGTTTTACCAAACTAGAAAATTTGGAGATGTAATAAAATATTCATATATTACAATAGAATTGATGTTGGACATAATTAATTAAATATTAATGATTTAAAGCCTTTAGAGAAATTAAAATTGGAAAGCTTGAATCTCAGATTTAACCCATTGGAGAACATGGATAAATGCGAGGAGAAACTGATCAAACTACTACTCTACACTCATAAGATAGAATTGTCGTACACTCAATTGGAACAATAAATAATCAATAATAATAATTCTAAACATAGTTCTAAATTAGACCACAGCGTAAACAGCAATGATTCTTTGCAATTGCAACCCACTGAAAGATCAACTGCCAGTCGCTTAAGCAAAGTGAGTAACAGGCTTTCAAGACCTAAGACACCACAAAATACTAAAAATGAACCTTAATAAATGAATAGAACTCCTGTGAAGGTGTAGAATCAATAGGAAATTAAGAAAACAAAATGTGAGTTGAAAAAGAATATTAGCATAACTCCAAAGAAAAATAATGGAAATAAGACACCCAAATAATAACAATAGATTTGTATGAAGACAGTTGATCAACATGAGGAACAAATTAAGTAGAGAGACTCATATTAGTAATAGAAATCAACTACAAAATTACCATCTTTGAATTTACAAATGGTTAAAGTGACTCCATTTTAATTAAGTGAAGTTGGATCTGAAAGGGAAGATTTTCCTATGTTATTTGAAGAAGATGACGAAAAGTAGTTGCTTGAAGAACTGAAGTTATTGGGGGAAGCAATCAAATAGAAGAAATAACACGAAATTAGTATCGAAAGACAAATTACAACTAATAAAAATATGATCTCTTTGATGAAGATCATGATTAAAGGAAGTACATTATTTTAAATATAAATAAGTTTATTTATACAATGTTAATGAGTACAATTAAGGTTTTGATGATGTTATGACTGAATTACATAAAGAAATGGAATCAAAGAATCCAGAATTCAAAGATATCAAACTTAAATTGATGAGATTCAACAAAGAACATTACGAGTTAAATAAAATGTATTAAAGTTTAGAGTAATCTGAAAGAGTTGTTGATAATATTAAATAATAATTAATTTGAATTACTAAAATTATGGCTATAACAATAATCTTTATCAATCTTATCTTAATTGACTCTAGAATTAGTTTAGATTTATGTTAGTAGCATATTTTATTATATGAACTAGATTGCAGTGATTTATGAACATTAAATACTATAAATTTATATATATCTTTTAATGATATTGAGTGCTAACTCACTAAATAATTAGTTGAAATAAGGACTTATGATATATTGTTTGAAGTATTATGATAACCTTTCATTCCTAGCTTGATGTGTAAAGTTATAACATTCAAATAATAAATTTAGATGGAAAAATTTGAATTATGATTAGAACATTTTATCTTCTAGGTTGTTAAAATCAATTTGATAATTAAAATTATCCAGCATCTTCACCTTCATTAATTCATATCCATTCTGTATATAAATATAAAATTAGACTATTCTAATTATTTATATTATTATTTTATTAATGCAATAACATTAATCACAACCAGCATTCAATCCAAAACATTTATTTACAATGAAAAAGTATTTCAATGGATATGTACAATAAAACAGATTTTTCCACAAAAAAACTGAAAACAAATCAGAAAGTGGAAATGATGTTTTTAAAGAAATTTAGTAACTCCCTCAAATTGTATAAAGAATTGATAGAAGAATTGAGAATGTGAATTATAAATATAAAAGTGCTCCCATGATAGAAAAGAAGAAGCAGAACTCACGTAAATTCTCTTTTCCAGTACTCAAGTATTCTCCAAGTGAAAATAAAATGTAATTGCAAAAGATAAAAGATTTGATAGAATAACACACCTCAAGAGTAATTGTTAAAGATGACATGCTTAAACATATGGTTGGTTATAGCAAGATTTCGTAGATGATTATTTGATTATGAATCATAATACTCTTATCCACTGTTTTCTATTCTTTTGTCTTTCTCTTTCCTAAGAATCCTCAATTCAATTATGATTGATATTAGCATTAACAAAATATTAATAAGGATGTTTATCATTGTTATTCTTAATTAGTAATATTATAAAATTGATTGAATATAAACCTATCAAATATATGACAATGGTTTCTCTTAAATAGAAAGTCACTATATATGGACATATAATATTCCAATGAAATAATACCAAAAGGTTCAAGTTCTATTGCATATCTTAAAATAATAAAATCATAGTGTCTATTTGAGAAAATAGAATTGATTACAAATAATAATTATTAAAATGCAATATTATTAATTAATTCACAAATTTAGAGAAATCTAAAATTCTTTTATTATTATCGATAATAATTTAAAATATGAGCATTCGAATCTTGGTCAGAGCTATATTTACTTTAAAGTAAATCTAAACTATTAATTTGTATTATTTAATTAGACACAAGTAGATTTTGGAATCTGTTAAAAATATTTTCTTTTATTAAAATTATTACATATAATATATAATGTTTTCAGAAATAATACCTTCATTAATGGAATATTCTCAACATCTGGAACGTACTATTAAGGAATTGTAACAATAGATCTTATAAATGGAAACCATTACTAATAAAACCAATTCGCATAAAAGACCTCTTGAAATGAAATATATGTAACACAAATCTTCACTTCCATCAACTCTCCCTGAAATTAATAATGATATTGACAAAATTCTTTAGACAGCTGAATAATTTTTATCCGATCCCAACAAGACATAAATCGAACCTAAAAAATAAGAAAAGCAAGATTTTGAATAACCAAAAAGAAAATTAGAATCCTTCAAATAGACAAGCAACAAAAAGTAGATTCTCTCTCGCAAAGTGAGTCAAAAAAAGTTATCCCCTTCCAAAGTTTCAATGCATAAAAGATCTGGATCGTTGTACAAATAGGAAGTGACCCCAAAAGTTACTCAAGTTTAACCCAAGTTCCCTGTGTAATAGAGAGATTCCACAAAATCGTTCAAGGATCAAAGCAGATTAATAAAATAATCACCCACTAAATCAATTCACGAAAAGAATTCAATTCTAATTGAAGATTAGAGCAAAGCTAAACCACCTATTCCCGCAGTCCAGCCAGTTCGTAAATAGCCATCGTAGCCTTATTTATAATTACAACCCATCCCATAATAATAGCAATAACAATAACAATAAAATTTGAATTCCTCATACTAATAAACATAAAATACTAACAAGATGGAGAATAACTAATAGCAGCAATAAAATGCATTAAAGAAATTCGATTTCAATGGGTACAAGGAATTGAGCAGATTGAAACGAATGAAAGATGCCATTTTTGTCGAATATCAATAAAGTTATACATATTTTAGAGACAAGGAATAAAAGTCAAGAGCTCGATTCCTCACTAAATTCCATTAACATATGAATGAGAGAAAGAAATTGTTATAATAATCTGCTTATGGAGATAGACAAACCTTTTTCTTCCTTAGCGATCAAATTCATCCATAATTCTTCTCCTTCATTGAAGAACAATAAACCATTGGACAGCCAAAGACACTTCTAATCCTCAAATATTGCGAGTAAGTCTAAAAAACTATTGAATCAATTGAAGTAAGTCTCTATTCACTATTTTCAGTTTGATGAAGAATTATTAAAGAATCTTAAACGAGCCAATAAGTAAAATATATCTAAGATATCCTTAACCGAATTAGTTGAAGTCTTTAAATTATGGAGTCAAGTCTAAATCATTCGATAAAATTATCAATAACTCACATAATTTATTCAGCCAATTCCAGAATTAACCTACGATTTGATTTAATGGATTTGTTTACGTCCTAAAGTAGTCAAGAAAGACACAGTCTAAACGCAGTTAAATCAAAAGATTATTCGTTATAATCAATTTGCCTCAACTTAGGAAGAAGCTTTTGAAACTAATAAACTCATTATAAAAGAAGAGATCTTTCGATTTCTGTGGGATATCATCCAAAAATTAGTATTCTCATAATAACAACTTGACACTTCAATGGCTCTATTCAAATCCATTCTCAAATTCCTTACTAAAAACAACTGTAGTATCTATGTGTATAAGAAATCAGATTTATTTATATGACATTAATATAAAATGCATAATTAATTACTAACTAATAGATCTAATATCAAATCTGATCGCATTTCCAAGATCTTATCAGCCTACACTGTTGAGAATGACAAGAATAACTAGTAGAGCTTCAGAATGCTAAGTTAAAAAATCAAGAAGAAAGTACAAATTTGAGATATAAAAAGATAGGAAATCAAATTAGCGATCATCAAACTCTCTATCCTAAACCAGAAATCAAGGACAACAAAATCGAAATCTCCAAATATTTTAGCGATCACAAAAACACCTAAATCTAAATCAGTGTTAAAGACTTACTCATGCATAAAAGTTAGATGAAAAAGTCATAATCCAAAAAATCCAGAGATTCTAATCAGCGCTAAAATGAAATCATAGACAAATTGAATAAGACATAAAATGAAATCTATAAGAATTACATTGCCAAAAGAGATTCTAATGGATCAAAAACCTATAGAGACTCAAGTAATTTCAGTCTCTCTACTTAGGGGATTTGGATATCCGCATCAAGTTGAATGACAAAAGTACTTAATCTCAACAAGCCCTACTCCAAACATTAATCAATAAGAGTAATGAAAAAAAATCAGTTGAACCAAGAGATTCTCCAGATTAATGTCGCACCCCACAACATAATATGCTTCAATCTACAATCCAAAAAAGCCTACTTATACGCTCAGGAAGCCAAGGAAACGTTGCTTGTACCTCGAAAATAAACTCTAAAATGCAAGACCCAAAACTAAATAAAATAAAAAACTACCTTGAATAAGCTAAAACTCATCGACCTATAACTGATTCCTATAAATTGAGTTAAGAAATTGATAAGGTCAAAAAAAATAAGTTGGTTTCAGTTGAAAGGGATAAGCTATTATAAATCTTGAAAATTGCCCATCGAGCTAAATCTAAAATAGATCAATTTAATGCTTATTTAAAATAATAGGAATAAATTTCATCTGGAATTCAGAGCTTTATATTGAATGAATGTATTTATTTTATTTATTTTAGTAGCATCTGAAAATAGTATTGAGTCAATCTTATCTTTAGAATGAATATTTTATATTTATTAAAAAGCATAGGTACTATTGTATACAATTATGATTTCTCAAAAAAGTATTAATATTTTCATAAAAAGTGTTTTAGGGTAACTAAATTACTTGTATATTCTAAAAAAGTATAATTTCTACTTTAAATAGATCTTTTATTTAAGGAATAAATTATTCAAAAGGAAAAAGAATTCTTAATTTAACAGTATAATACTAAATTTCTTTAAAATATGCTAATAAAAAAATCAAACTCAGCATTAAAAGTAAACTATCATTCTAACACTATTGACAACAAATCTTTAGAATATATAATTATTTGGTCTAGAATTCATCATTTATAATTAATCTACCTTTTATAAGATACTTTTTAATTTTGTTTATTAAACATTTTTGAATAATATTTCATTTTCTACTTACTAAACTCAATATATGAAATATTACATATTTATTTGCTATTCATTTAAAAAAATTATATATTGACAATATATAATGTCAAAAAGATCAGAGAATCTATATTATTATGTTTTAATTTAAAAAAATAAATATTAAAGAATTAAATAATGTTATAATAATAGGATAATAGTAATTTTTCTTATCAAGTTTTATCTTCTCAAAGTACAAAAATCTATGGTGTTTAATTGGCTTTTATATGTGAAGAATCCAACTTATTTGGTTATACTGAATTAGAAACAATTTGGATAGAGGAATTTAACATAAAATTTATGGATTAAAAAAATAAACAATACACTTTCCTTTCCTATAAATTGGAGGGACATAGCAATTAAATCTATGTCTTAGAATATAATTCAAAACTTAAGCTAATAGTTTCTGCAAATCTAGATGAAATGTTGTTGTGGTAAAAAGACATTGATAAGCAATGGAAGTGTAAATAAATGCTTAAGGTGTCAATTTTTAAACGATTATTAGTTATAAGCGATAAATAAAACTAAATTATTTTTTGCCAGAATAGAATTATTGATGTCTTTGAAAACTAAGAAAAATAAAATATTTGTTATTCTTAAACTTAATCAATATCCAATTAGTATTGTTAAATGGAATCTCTCAAACTAAATGAGCAATAGGATTTATTGTTTGTCTATAATTACAATTTTGAAATTCTTATATTAAAAGTTCATCAATAGAAATGGTAAAAATTACAGCGCTTAACAAATATAAAAGATAGTATTTTTGTTGGAGTTAAATACCTATTTTATATTGACCATGTACCGAAAGATCTAAATTATATTTATTAAATTTTTGCACTCAATACCAACAACTAATAATTCGAACGAATTAATTAGGTTAAAATTTAGGAATTAGAATTGAATGAGGATGAATCATCATTTTTTATACCTAATTAAACAATTAAATGTTGTAAAGTATATCATTCATCTTCAAGGGGTGCTATCTCCTATAGAAGTACAATGTCAGGTTTTCAAAGAGTAATGGCAATCTCATAAAAAGGATTATTTATTGTAAGACTAGATTTTTCAACATAAACAATTAAAATATTTATCTATACCTAAAATAGATGATTTTTATTTTATAAATCTTCACATTATTAATTATTTATTTTTACAAACTTGAAAATTATAATAATAATAATAATAATAAAATTTATTTTTAATGATTATATTATCAAAATTTTTGTGAATTCCTCAAATTTTTCTTCTAAACTACTATGCAAAACAAAAAAATGCATTAAAAGATATACTGGCTTAAGTTCCATATTCTTCAGACTATTAGCAATTAATCTATATATTAAATTCTTCCAATGATTGCAAGTGGTTCTACAATTACCTATGATATTATTGTATTTCCTATAAATATTAAAGCAACTATGTACAATTCTGATTGCATTTTAATCCTAAAATAAAATAAAACATACTTCATTAATGAAAAAGTAAATATGGTAAAATTGGGGGATATCAATAACATAATAATAAGAAATTCGCTAATACATGCAGCAATTGTTTTGAATCTATATATTACTTCTATTATCTTATAAAAAATTCTCAATATTAAAATGATTAAAGGGTTCAAAAATATGAATACATAAATGAGTGTGATATTTATACATAAGAAGTAGCATTCAAAAAAGTACTAAAGCTACTTATAAATTCTAAAATCCTATAACTAAGTTAAATATTTTTATCTTGATAGAATACTGAGATTCTTTAATGTAGTGAATCAATAAAATTCAATTTTACTTTTAATTTTTCTTTGAACACAATTACCTTAATACAGATGATATTTTTTATTTATAACTTCTGGTTGGCTTAGGTTACTTATTGTAGTTACAAACCTCTCTTCTTATTTGTTTTAAACTTTCTTTAGTTAACAAAAATAAATGGCCATAAAGAGTAATGACAAAGTGCTTGTAAAAAATATTAAATCCAAATCTACAGAACTAAAGTCAAGAGTAAACTTTTGATTAGAATTGTTTGAATTTATAATACTATAATTAGTAGAGGTTACTAAGAAAATATCTCCAAACTTATCACATTCACACGACAATTCAATAGAATAGTTATTTTTGATCTTATTTAAATTACAATGATAAGATTTTATGGAGTTAGTCAAAAGTACACATTTAATTTGGTATTCTGAAAAGGAAGATGTAGAATTGTTGCAAATTTTATAGGTCCAAAGGTTGTGCTATATTAAGATGAAAAATTTTCATACAAAGCAAATCTATTATGATAAATACAATCATTATTCTTTCAAAATTCGAAATTAAGAACAAGATGTACATTTGTCAGTAGATTAAGTGCAAGTTTTAAAACTTTAAGAGCATTATTCACAGACTCCATTAATTTCAATATAATTTTTTGAGCATTCACATGTTTTAGTTATTGAGTTGAGCTCTCTAAATTCATTAGTATTACATTCAATTATTTATTTAAATTTCGCATGTATGACAATTTGAATTGCATTTAGAACAAAGTTACAAACGAATATCATAATAGCCCTATTAACACTTACAATTGGTCTCTATTTTTCTTGTTTATGGACATGATAAGCATTAATAGGAGAGTTCAACACAACTTAAACACTAAACATCACATTTTTAACAAGATATTGAATGACCATCACCATAATATCCAAATAAACATTTACAAGTATTACTATAAAGACTCTATTTGAATTGCTCATAGCTACATATGAAATGCAGGAATTAGCATTTCCAGAATTACAACTTAAACAAGAATAATGGCATTTATGACAATTTTCAAATCCATTATCATAATATCCAAGATCACAATCACAAAAAAGGTTTTGATCATTATAAATTCTATTTGGCTCAAAATAAAAGAGTTCGCATTTAGTATCAATTTTACTACAACCGAAACATGTGTAATGACATCCTAAAATAATTGAAATTAAAATACTTTAACAAACTTCATTTTATCCATCATCATAATATCTTTAAATGCATTAGCATCTATTAAAACTCGACATAAATTATCTAAACCCGTTATCCAAACAAGAAGTTCAACTTTCAGGCAGCCTATTGCATTCTTTACATTTGTAACTGCATTCTATTGATTAAAATCTCTTAATACTTTAACAAACAGGTAATCCTGCATCAAAATGTCCTTCTTTACAAATACATGTATTTCCTACTTAGTATCTATTATCAGAATCTATGCAAGTGAGGCAATTTCCTTCATCTATTCCTGCACATGTTCCACATGAATGATGACATTCTAAAGATTAGTTTTATTATATACTTTAACATTCAACCAATCCATTATAATCAAATGTACTTATTGCAGCTCCATCAAATTTAGTAATGCATCTACATGTACTTCCAACTAAATATCTATCATTGTTGCATGAAGTACAATTATCAAAACTGTTTATAACAGAATGCACTACAAAATAGAATCTACATCTAAAATTACTTGTGCATTCCTAAACTTCCAATTCAAAATAATGTAATTAACATTTGCATTCATTTTCTTTTAATTCTCTATTTGCAAAAAATCACAAGTGAAACAATTATTTTCATCCAAGCCAGAACAAGCTTTGTATGAACATTCTAATAGACCATAAATAATAAATAATTACTTTTACACTAAGCAAGTCCTGGTTGTTCCTGATATCCATCAATGCATTTACAAGTATTACCTTTTAACTGCCTAAAATGAAGGTCTAAAGAACAAACAATACAATCTTCTTCAGCATTATCGAAACATTATTAACAAGAATAGTAGCATTCTTTTGATATTTATTATAACTACTTGCACATTCTAATTATCCAATCTCATAATACCCAATTGAACATACAAAAGAAGATTAAACTAATTGTCTATACGTTAAATCGCATGTCAGACAATTAGATGAATAAGGACCATAGCAAGTTTGACAAGTCCAATCGCATTATTGACAATCCAATGAGAACCCATCATCAAAATAGTTTGAAGATGAACATACGCATTCACATTAGATGGCTTATGGATCACTTGGTTACCTAGTTTCAGGGCATTATAAACATGTATCCTTTTCAATGCTGTTTGAACATAATACACATGAATAATGGCATCCTATTAATTAGATTTTATTTATTATTACTTAAACACTGTATATTATTTGTTTAATCATCAAAAAAATAAGGTTTTACATAAGCATTCTCCTTAAGTTTTCAAGTATCTATGAGATCGTTCCAAACAAAATGTACAATGTGTGGGCCCAAAGTCATTACAGATCCAACATGTATAATTACACACTATATATAATTTATAGTAAGATACTTATGCATATTTCTGAGGTACCGTTAAATTCACCATAATTTTCCATGCAATCGCAATGGGATTAATTAGAAACTACACTATTTTATCCTGGAATGCAAGTTAGACAATATTAATTGTTAGTCTAATCAGCAGCTTAGTAAAATGTTTAACATTTTCGATGACATCCTAAAATGTTATATAATTAATACTTCCACAATTCGAATCTATTATTTCGATATCTCCAAATCGAATTTTACAAGGACAAGAATTATTAATTAAAATCCTGTTTGAAATATTTTCATCTTTACATTGAGTACATTATAAATTTGTTGGACCAAAACAATTTAAAAAAGTTGAATCACAGGCTACAATATATTTAAAGCAAATTTACCAAGACATATCTAATCTTCATTTTTAGGATCATACGAACTTGGTTGACAAATGCAATCTTAATTCACTAGTACTCTATTAGATCATGTTTTGCATGATTTACATTTATAGAAATCTGTTTATTCACATTCTTAACAGCAACCCTCCGTACAAGGTATACAATTTCTTTCTTTCAAACCAAAGTTCGGTAAGCATCTGCAAGTTTGTTGTTTAATATTTTTGGTTAAAATTTATAAAATTTTAATGATTAATAATGACAATACCATTATCCATTATTCTATTTAGACTGATATCACAAGTTGTACAAAAACTTGTATTAGTATCCAAACAAGTTTAACATTACTAATCGCATTAAATAGGTTAGCATGTGCCGTCTTATTGTAGAGCGTACCATGCCTTACAAGCAAAACACTTTATTCCTGATTAATTAGAAAGGACACAATTAGGATGCAAATTATCAGGTGCTAGATAAATTAAAAAAATATAACTTATGCATCCTTTACTTAAATTTTCATAATAGAATCCTGGATAGCATAAAGTNATACGTTAAATCGCATGTCAGACAATTAGATGAATAAGGACCATAGCAAGTTTGACAAGTCCAATCGCATTATTGACAATCCAATGAGAACCCATCATCAAAATAGTTTGAAGATGAACATACGCATTCACATTAGATGGCTTATGGATCACTTGGTTACCTAGTTTCAGGGCATTATAAACATGTATCCTTTTCAATGCTGTTTGAACATAATACACATGAATAATGGCATCCTATTAATTAGATTTTATTTATTATTACTTAAACACTGTATATTATTTGTTTAATCATCAAAAAAATAAGGTTTTACATAAGCATTCTCCTTAAGTTTTCAAGTATCTATGAGATCGTTCCAAACAAAATGTACAATGTGTGGGCCCAAAGTCATTACAGATCCAACATGTATAATTACACACTATATATAATTTATAGTAAGATACTTATGCATATTTCTGAGGTACCGTTAAATTCACCATAATTTTCCATGCAATCGCAATGGGATTAATTAGAAACTACACTATTTTATCCTGGAATGCAAGTTAGACAATATTAATTGTTAGTCTAATCAGCAGCTTAGTAAAATGTTTAACATTTTCGATGACATCCTAAAATGTTATATAATTAATACTTCCACAATTCGAATCTATTATTTCGATATCTCCAAATCGAATTTTACAAGGACAAGAATTATTAATTAAAATCCTGTTTGAAATATTTTCATCTTTACATTGAGTACATTATAAATTTGTTGGACCAAAACAATTTAAAAAAGTTGAATCACAGGCTACAATATATTTAAAGCAAATTTACCAAGACATATCTAATCTTCATTTTTAGGATCATACGAACTTGGTTGACAAATGCAATCTTAATTCACTAGTACTCTATTAGATCATGTTTTGCATGATTTACATTTATAGAAATCTGTTTATTCACATTCTTAACAGCAACCCTCCGTACAAGGTATACAATTTCTTTCTTTCAAACCAAAGTTCGGTAAGCATCTGCAAGTTTGTTGTTTAATATTTTTGGTTAAAATTTATAAAATTTTAATGATTAATAATGACAATACCATTATCCATTATTCTATTTAGACTGATATCACAAGTTGTACAAAAACTTGTATTAGTATCCAAACAAGTTTAACATTACTAATCGCATTAAATAGGTTAGCATGTGCCGTCTTATTGTAGAGCGTACCATGCCTTACAAGCAAAACACTTTATTCCTGATTAATTAGAAAGGACACAATTAGGATGCAAATTATCAGGTGCTAGATAAATTAAAAAAATATAACTTATGCATCCTTTACTTAAATTTTCATAATAGAATCCTGGATAGCATAAAGTGCATATTGTATAATAATGAAAATAATTTTGGTTTGCAACATCAAATTTTATTTATTATNCTATTGATTAAAATCTCTTAATACTTTAACAAACAGGTAATCCTGCATCAAAATGTCCTTCTTTACAAATACATGTATTTCCTACTTAGTATCTATTATCAGAATCTATGCAAGTGAGGCAATTTCCTTCATCTATTCCTGCACATGTTCCACATGAATGATGACATTCTAAAGATTAGTTTTATTATATACTTTAACATTCAACCAATCCATTATAATCAAATGTACTTATTGCAGCTCCATCAAATTTAGTAATGCATCTACATGTACTTCCAACTAAATATCTATCATTGTTGCATGAAGTACAATTATCAAAACTGTTTATAACAGAATGCACTACAAAATAGAATCTACATCTAAAATTACTTGTGCATTCCTAAACTTCCAATTCAAAATAATGTAATTAACATTTGCATTCATTTTCTTTTAATTCTCTATTTGCAAAAAATCACAAGTGAAACAATTATTTTCATCCAAGCCAGAACAAGCTTTGTATGAACATTCTAATAGACCATAAATAATAAATAATTACTTTTACACTAAGCAAGTCCTGGTTGTTCCTGATATCCATCAATGCATTTACAAGTATTACCTTTTAACTGCCTAAAATGAAGGTCTAAAGAACAAACAATACAATCTTCTTCAGCATTATCGAAACATTATTAACAAGAATAGTAGCATTCTTTTGATATTTATTATAACTACTTGCACATTCTAATTATCCAATCTCATAATACCCAATTGAACATACAAAAGAAGATTAAACTAATTGTCTATACGTTAAATCGCATGTCAGACAATTAGATGAATAAGGACCATAGCAAGTTTGACAAGTCCAATCGCATTATTGACAATCCAATGAGAACCCATCATCAAAATAGTTTGAAGATGAACATACGCATTCACATTAGATGGCTTATGGATCACTTGGTTACCTAGTTTCAGGGCATTATAAACATGTATCCTTTTCAATGCTGTTTGAACATAATACACATGAATAATGGCATCCTATTAATTAGATTTTATTTATTATTACTTAAACACTGTATATTATTTGTTTAATCATCAAAAAAATAAGGTTTTACATAAGCATTCTCCTTAAGTTTTCAAGTATCTATGAGATCGTTCCAAACAAAATGTACAATGTGTGGGCCCAAAGTCATTACAGATCCAACATGTATAATTACACACTATATATAATTTATAGTAAGATACTTATGCATATTTCTGAGGTACCGTTAAATTCACCATAATTTTCCATGCAATCGCAATGGGATTAATTAGAAACTACACTATTTTATCCTGGAATGCAAGTTAGACAATATTAATTGTTAGTCTAATCAGCAGCTTAGTAAAATGTTTAACATTTTCGATGACATCCTAAAATGTTATATAATTAATACTTCCACAATTCGAATCTATTATTTCGATATCTCCAAATCGAATTTTACAAGGACAAGAATTATTAATTAAAATCCTGTTTGAAATATTTTCATCTTTACATTGAGTACATTATAAATTTGTTGGACCAAAACAATTTAAAAAAGTTGAATCACAGGCTACAATATATTTAAAGCAAATTTACCAAGACATATCTAATCTTCATTTTTAGGATCATACGAACTTGGTTGACAAATGCAATCTTAATTCACTAGTACTCTATTAGATCATGTTTTGCATGATTTACATTTATAGAAATCTGTTTATTCACATTCTTAACAGCAACCCTCCGTACAAGGTATACAATTTCTTTCTTTCAAACCAAAGTTCGGTAAGCATCTGCAAGTTTGTTGTTTAATATTTTTGGTTAAAATTTATAAAATTTTAATGATTAATAATGACAATACCATTATCCATTATTCTATTTAGACTGATATCACAAGTTGTACAAAAACTTGTATTAGTATCCAAACAAGTTTAACATTACTAATCGCATTAAATAGGTTAGCATGTGCCGTCTTATTGTAGAGCGTACCATGCCTTACAAGCAAAACACTTTATTCCTGATTAATTAGAAAGGACACAATTAGGATGCAAATTATCAGGTGCTAGATAAATTAAAAAAATATAACTTATGCATCCTTTACTTAAATTTTCATAATAGAATCCTGGATAGCATAAAGTGCATATTGTATAATAATGAAAATAATTTTGGTTTGCAACATCAAATTTTATTTATTATCTAGTTTCATCACAATTCCTATCTAATTCATAGCATTTGTAAATTTAGCCATTCGTTTATTCAAGTGCTCTAAAATGACCAGGATTGCATTAATCACAACCTAATTAGCTTATTTAACATTCAGGTAACCAATTAAATACTATTAATAATTGTTTTATAAATTTACTTTTGCAAAAAATTCCATCTTTACAAAAATCTTCACTACAAGCAATATCATAAGTAACAGTACCATCTGTATTAAGATAACAACTGAAATTCTAATTGCCCAGATTAAGGTATACAAGAAAATCTAACATAAATATTACTCAAGCTGGTTGGACAATATATTAACGGCAATAAAATGGATATAATCAGCTAATAAATGTAAACAAATCTGAATCATTTCTATAATGCTATCAATACCCTCATAAATTGAGAAAATTTTTGGGTTGAAAAAATGGAAAAAGAGTAAAGGGAGTATTAGTTAGATAAGTGCTATATTGAAAAATTCGTCATTAACTTCTAGGATTCGCTGTTGATTACATTTTGTCTCTCCTTTTTCTCTAATTTCTTTGAAGGTTTAAAGCCGGCCTTCATTCTTTCTTATCATATTATTTTAACAACTATTATTATTATGACATAAAATATCTTTTTCGAACAACCAAAATATCCTAACACTTCCCTTTCTGCCTTGATTTATATTTAATAAATTGAATGTTCATAAAGGTTGGTCAAGCAAATTTTGTTGTGTGATTAAACTTATCACTTTTCCTATTAGAAATTTAGACTTTCTTCAGTAATTGAAAAATATTTGTCTTCTCAAATGCATATTAATAATTATAATTTGTTTTATATCCTATTTTAATTTGGAGTGAAAAATTTCTCCAAAAAAAATCGAATAAATTCAATTATTCAAATAATTATTGTTTATTTTATTAGCATCAAATGATGAAAACTTATTATGATTGAATCTATTTTCTAAATGAATAAAATGACCAAACTGTATAATCTGTCTTAAAAATAATTTGAAGAATTATTTTATATATATTTAAACTCTATTTGTATTATATATTAATTAAATATTAAAATTATATGGAAACTAAATTGTCTCTTGTCCTAATCATTTGGCTTTTGATTTAATTTGAAAAGTTTTAATAAGCCATATTTAATTTTACTTTTATTTACAGCAATCAAGCTCTAGAGTATTACTATCTGAATCTAGATATTAGAGTATAAAAACCTAAATATTAAAAATAATATTTCTTAACAAGTTGAATAAGTATAATAATACATTTTATTTTTTTGTTGATTATTTTATTTAATTCCTCAAATATGTCTTCTAAATAAAATGGAAAATAAAACTGCATGAAATGATATGTTAAGGCAGGTGGTCATCAATAAAGAGAACAAAAATGAGCTAAAATGCAAAAAAATTTTTTTTGTATATAACTTTTCAATTATTTGTAAAAATTATCAATGCATTCAGAATTTTATTTACGAAAATTAATTAATTTAATGACTTGAAAAATTGAATTCAAGAATCATAAATAAATCAAAATCTTTAAATCGTATCCACCATTAGGTGACCATTCATCTCTATATGGAATTCCAGCTCCCAATTTTCATCTAGAATTGCATCAATATTGAGTAATTTTTACTACAATTTCTAAAATACCTCTGTAGCTTTCTAGTTATTTAAGTTTGCTGATATAAAAATTAATTGAGGTTAATGATGGCAAAATTAAATCAAATTGTATTCTTAATCGAAAAAATTAATTTATTATCTGCCAATTTCTATCAAAATTTCTATATTCAAGAACAAATTTAATTTAATAAGATAGTAATTGAAACAATTTAGAAAATGGATATAATAAATTAATAGATATAAAGTAATATTAATAATATAATTCATTATTTTTTAAAGTGGTTAATTAGAGTTTTGCATTTATGAATTAATTTGATTAGAAGTTCTTTTATTAAAAAGAGTAGTTACAATCCAATTGATAGATAGATACATGCAACAATGAGCCATCCTAAATTATATATGAATTGATCATTAAACATAATAAAAGTATCTTAAAATGCTAAAACAATAGTAATTGCAACAATAATTAGAACAGCAAGATCAGGTATTAGATTTAAAAAGTATTATTATTTATTTTCAAATGGATTATCTTATAGTAATAGGAAAATATTCAATACACAAGATAAGAAACAAATTGTTGTTTAATAAATTGGAGTTGAATATAATAATACTGTTGAAATAATAAAGATAGTCTTTCTTAGTAAATTAATGAATGAATAGCTCATAGCCATTCTTTAATCAATTTTCAATTCTTCATAAAAACAACTATATCTATCATTAAAGTGTTTATTATTCAATTGATTTTTATGAGTAATTGATATCTAATATGAAAAATATAATAGATATCCTAATATCATTATACTTACATAAGCAAATATTATATTGATTTTTACTAATACATATTCTGATGTTTATTAATTTGTTATTTATAATGTTATTGCTAAACATAAATCAAGAAAACTTAATTACACTGTCTTTAATAAATTTCCAATAAAACATTCATCACATTATACACTATCTTTATATATTTATTACAAATATTAAGGAATATTTCTTAATTCTTATTATTATTATTATTATTATTATTATTATTATTATTATTATTATTATTATTATTATTATTATTATTATTATTATTATTATTATTATTATTCTGATATTTTACATTCCACCTACTTCCTTTTCTATTCTTATACCTAAATATCATTCACGATTGTCTGAATCAAAAGAGTTTTACCAGTTCACCTAGAATTAATAAGGGCAATACATAATAATAAATAAATAATAGGAGAGTCATCATCAATGGGATTGAATATGAACATGAACATGTATAAACGTGTTTCATTAAATTAAAGATATTGTAGAAGTAAATATTTTATTGGAAAGTTTGAAAAAGGTTTTTTTAAAGGATGAAACTCACCCTAAAAATAAATTTTAAATTCTAGAGGCAGGTCTTATCTGAAGAGTTTTTTGGATGGTAGAAGAGTAAAGATATCTCTTACTTCTTCAAACCAATAATAAATAACCAAATAAGAAAAAAATAAAACAACAACGTGATATGAAATTTTTTAACCTTTAAGCAAATTGATTGATTAAGTTCTAATTAAAAATAAATAATTCCGAGTAATTATTTCAAGTGAAATTTAAGATGATAATAAGCAAATTATTGAGGATAAATAATTACCCTTACTTTTGAAAGGAAAAACTTAAAAATTGTGGATTATTTGAATCCAAAAAGATTTAGTGCCTATTTTAATAATTACAGGCTATTGATAACATTAATGCATATTTTTAATCCATATATAAGAGCGTTTTTGCGTTCGCGCATTTTTTGCAGTATATTAGTTTATCAAAAATAAAAAGCACATTTTATTGATTTATAAGAATTTTTTTTTTTCCATAAAATACATTCAACTTGTTCAACATCTTCTAAGATTTGGCTTATTCAAAGCCTTAATTACAATTAGAAAAGTTCTATAGATTAATTTTAATGTTATATTCAGATTCCTATTGTAATTTTGATGAAATAGGTAATATTGTTAATTATTAATATAAGAATATAACAATCTAAATCTTTATAATTATTTCTTATATTACGATGATTTAGAGACAATGACATCATATACATAATCCTTAATTAATAATAAGATATTTCTACTCAGATATTCAATATTTATAATTCTATGTTTATAATGTTTTTGTTGATGATGTCATGTGCACTAGCTCAGTGGAAA
This sequence comes from Paramecium octaurelia, assembly GCA_905182995.1. Lineage (NCBI taxonomy): Eukaryota > Ciliophora > Oligohymenophorea > Peniculida > Parameciidae > Paramecium > Paramecium octaurelia. Next base: position 158,444 of record CAJJDP010000077.1, read on the forward strand.
CTAATTGATTCTAGCCTAACGGATCAAACTCTAACGCTAACTTAAGATGGCTGGATACTGAGTGGTGTTGAAATAGCAACTTGTAATACCAACGGAGAATAACAAATAGTACTTGACAACTCTAATGATTTAATTTTGAAATCTATTCCAGTTTCTGTCTAGAAGGTCTAAGTCATTTTCGATATATATTATGATTTTCCTATCTCAGATTCTTCATCATCAACTGTTACTGTTAATGTTATTTAGAATAATGGATAATCCGAAATATCAACTCTATTAATGGAAATCTAAAAATAAGGGGATAAATTATTATAACAGAGTAGAAATTGTCGAAATTATGGTGGAGAATATCCATTTGAATTTTCAAAAATAGTCACTCCAAAAATATCAATTCCATAAAATAATTTTTTCATTTCCATTCAATTTACACCTTTTTCAATAGGAAATAAAATAAGAATAAGAAACTTTTAAGTATATGGGTTTTTTTGTAATCCTTTATGTGAGTCATGTTCTGAACTAGATCCAAACACTTGCATAGATTGCTTTTCCTATAATACTGCATAAAATATGTGTGTTAACCCTATAACTCATATTGGCAATAGTTTCTTTAACTATTTCTATTAGGAGGGATATGGCTGGATTTCAGAATGCTAAAGGGATCATTACTTATTTGATTCGAATATGATCTGTTAAAAGGATCTTAGATTTTCATCTAAATTGAATTTTATGAATCCTTTACAAAGTTAATCCAATATTCCAGAAATACCTTTATCATCTTTAAGTGTTTAGAGTTTTTCTTTGTATTGTTTTTCCTCTATGATTTAAAGAAATATTGCCGGACCATTTGGGTCTGAATCAATTTCATTGCCTTTAGGTAATTTGAACTTATTCTCAGCCATTCGACTAAGAATAACTTTATACATGTTAGATTTTTAGAGTGGCTCAAAAATTGATATTAGCTTGGATAGTGTTATTTAATTTTCGATAACTCTTATTTCAGGTACTTTTACCCCAAATACACATTGTAAAACAGCATTTATTGCCTTTGAAAATATCCACAGGTGTTCCCCACCTACTACTGATTAGTATGTGAGATATGAATCAGTAATGTATCCAACAACAAATAATCCAGTTTTACAATTACAGGGTACAATGAAATCTTCTAGTTAATGGGGATTTAGCAACATTACAATTGATTATGGAGTTTGTTAATTACATTGCTCAATATGTTTGGATAAAACCAGGTGTTAAGTTTGCGATTAAGGATATTTTCTTTTGGGAACTGAATGTATCAATAAATGCCCCATATACTCAAATGACTGCGTAGATTACGTAGACGAAATCCCATGTAATTCAAATAATTAATATAATAGTTTCATAATATCTGGTTAAGGCATTTTATGACACCAATATGACATTTGATGAAATATCATCTCATTTTGATTTGGTTGCAAATGATAGAGATAATTTCTTAACTGGTTAAAATTTCTCTACTATGAATGATAAATTCGTGATGGGAGGTCTTTTAGCATGGAACAATGCAAAATACACAAAAACATATACAATTTCTAATCCTCATTACGCCATATCTATAAGATTTAATATTACTTTTGGAGATGATTTTAATGGGAGCTTTAATTATTATTTAGATTCTCAATTATAGCAGTCTATTTCTAGAAAATAATAAAGTGATGATATAAACTTAATAGGTAAAGAAAGTAAGGAAAGTGTAACATTTATTTATTAATACTACTAACACACAAAGAATCAATTCAAAATAGAATTCGAATGTACTGCAGAACAAGATCTAAGAGATGGATTTTGTGCAATATCAGAATATTTCATCGTAATTCATTAATGTGTAACAGGGTGCTCTTCTTGCACTAGTCTTGATGAGTGTACTTAAGGCACTAATGTACAAAGTTGTTTGGCACCCTAATTTTGGAATTATGATGCCTCTATACTAGCTTATAGATGTTAATATTGCACCTTGACTTATTGTAATTAATGTGTCACAGCAACTCAATGTAAAATTTGTTCAGATAAATTTTCGCTATTACATGGAACTTGTATTTGCGATGAAACTCAATATAGAACAATAGTATCTGCCAAATGTGTTTGTAAAACAGGTTATTATGAAGATTAATTTACAAAAAAATGTTAGCCAATATGTGGAGATGCTCTTGTTATGGAATTGGAAGTATGCGACGATGGTAATTTGGTCCCTTTTGATGGATGCAATCAGTGCAAATATGAATGCCAATTGGAGTGTTCTTTATGTATAGATGGATAATGCTAATCATGTTAAGATGGATATATGAACATTTTAATGTAATGTTATCCTGAATGCTCATTCAATGAAACATAGATATATCCATGTTTTGATATTGAAGAAAATAAATTATAAAAATCATATTAAGCACCTTTGCTTATTTCATAACCAATTTGTGGAGATTTATTAATTGATCCATTTTTAGAACAATGTGAAGATGGAAACATACTGCCATTTGATGGTTGCTATAATTGCTAGTATTCTTGTCCTGATGAGTGTTCAACTTGTGCATTGGGTGTATGTTTAGAATGTAATCAATATTGGGGTTTAGTTAATGAAGAATGTGTTGCTGTTTGTGGAAATGGATATGTGCAGGGAAATGAATAATGTGATAATGGATAACTAGATGTATAATTAAATGGATGCTATAATTGCGAATGTGTTAAAGGTTATCTAATGACAGATAAGTATTGTTAAACTATTTGTGGAGATGGATACACAACAATGGATGAAGAATGTGATGATGCAAACTCAATTCAAAATGATGGATGCCATCTTTGTATTTTAGAATGTTTGAATTGCAATATTTGTAAACGAGGACAATGTTAATAATGCTAAGCTGGTTATTATAAAAATAATGATCAAATTTGTTTAGACTCTTAATGTGGAGACAATATCAAAATTGGCTAAGAATAATGCGATGATGGCAATCTTAATGAGTTAGATGGTTGCTTTTAATGTCAATGTGAACCAGGTTGGACTACTAATTCGGGTAATTTATGTAAATCTATTTGTGGGGATGGTATTCTAGTGAACGGAGAATAGTGTGATGATGGCAATAACATTCAATTTGATGGATGTTATTTATGCAAATTTGATTGTAATGTTTAATGTGCAGAATGCCTTTAAGGAGTCTGTAAATCTTGCAATTATGGCTATAATTTAATCAACAATAATTGTGTTAATACTTGTGGAGATGGAATTCTGGATGTTCTGAAAGAGTAATGTGATGATAAAAATCTGATCTCTAGAGATGGATGTACTAATTGTTAATTGGAATCAGGATATGTTTGTTTTCATGATAATCTAATCTTTAATCATTGTGAATAATGCAAAGATGTTAATTGTTAAAATTGTGTAGTCATTGATGGTATTTAGTCATGTCAACAATGTAAAATAGGATATTTTGTTGATAAATATTTTTCTTGTTCTGTTTGCGATAAAATCTGTATAGATTGTGTTACTACCTCAAAGAATTGTATTAATTACAATTATAATTATTATTAAGTGAAAGAATGTAATTCGAAATTAGGATTCTATTATGATTATTAATTGAGAGATTGTGTCTCTGAATGTGGAGATGGAATTATTTCTGGATCAGAGAACTGTGATGATCGCAATCTTAATGATTTCGATGGATGCAGTAGTAAATGCTAAATTGAACCTGGGTACCTATTTGATAAAGATAGTAATTAATTGATCATTGAACCTAACGTAGAAGTGGAATTTGAATCTTCTAATAATAATTAATATTCCATTATCGCTGATACCTCATAACAAGCAATAAATTGTACAGGAACTACTCTTCATATTGAAAAATTTAAATAAACTGATTACAATTATACCATTCTCGAATCAGAACTTAAATGTGATCTAGACATTTAATTTTTTAAAAATGTTGAACCCAGTAATGTTATTCATGTCATTATTAAGTATAAAGGATAATACAAAAAGCGAGCATTAGATGAGGAATCAGTTAAGGAAGTTGTAATCGTTCCTTAGAGATAGGTTTATGCAAGTTAAGAATAAAAAGAGCAAGGATAAAAAATGGCTTAAACATCAAAGACAGTCTCTTAATCTTTACTTGTCTTGGGACCACTTGCCATGTTGGTTGGAGGATTCAAATTTATATGGTCAATTTTAGATATTTTAAGTTGGATGAACAATTTTTACTTCTTAAATGTCTCATATCCTGAAAATGTCAGACAAATCTTCTTATAAGCTTAATGGGACAATATTGTAGAACTTCCATCAGTCAATACATTTAATAATCAAAATGATCCTTATTATTTCTAATCCCCTCCTAAGTTTGATGAAAAGGGAATAGATCCTTTATTCTTTAATAACATTCAAACTATTCTTATATTTTTAATATAAGTAATTTGTACTAAAATACTTTGTAAATCTATTAGGAGATTTCTAGACTATCATTATAAACCATCAAACACTACTACTTTTAAAATAAGATCCTAACGCTCATTTTTTTAACTTAATAAACAATCATCCTCAGTATTAAAATAATAAGATATATAATAATCTAAATAGCAACTTGATTAAGAATAATAAGTTTATCAAATAGAAGATAATATTTAGGTATAAGAATAGGAAAGGAAGTAGGTGGAATGTAAAATATCAGAATAATAATAATAATAATAATAATAATAATAATAATAATAATAATAATAATAATAATAATAATAATAATAATAATAATAATAAGAATTAAGAAATATTCCTTAATATTTGTAATAAATATATAAAGATAGTGTATAATGTGATGAATGTTTTATTGGAAATTTATTAAAGACAGTGTAATTAAGTTTTCTTGATTTATGTTTAGCAATAACATTATAAATAACAAATTAATAAACATCAGAATATGTAGTAGTAAAAATCAATATAATATTTGCTTATATAAGTATAATGATATTAGGATATCTATTATATTTTTCATATTAGATATCAATTACTCATAAAAATCAATTGAATAATAAACACTTTAATGATAGATATAGTTGTTTTTATGAAGAATTGAAAATTGATTAAAGAATGGCTATGAGCTATTCATTCATTAATTTACTAAGAAAAACTATCTTTATTATATCAACAGTATTATTATATTCAACTCCAATTTATTAAACAACAATTTGTTTCTTATCTTGTGTATTGAATATTTTCCTATTACTATAAGATAATCCATTTGAAACTAAATAATAATACTTTTTAAATCTAATACCTGATCTTGCTGTTCTAATTATTGTTGCAATTACTATTGTTTTAGCATTTTAAGATACTTTTATTATGTTTAATGATCAATTCATATATAATTTAGGATGGCTCATTGTTGCATGTATCTATCTATCAATTGGATTGTAACTACTCTTTTTAATAAAAGAACTTCTAATCAAATTAATTCATAAATGCAAAACTCTAATTAACCACTTTAAAAAATAATGAATTATATTATTAATATTACTTTATATCTATTAATTTACTATTTAGTTTTTCTATAAATATATATATATAAAGATTCTGTTAATAATGCATTCAGGCCTTAATTGTTCTCTTCTAAATTAAAATTTCTTAAAACTAATTATTCTAAAGAAAGATTAACTTATTAAAGAAAAACTAGTTTATTGCGCTTCACTAAATTGATTTATTGCAAATGATGAATAGATTAATTAAATATATAATTTGTTTCTATAAATGTGACTACCATTTTTTTCAGCTATGCTTTACCTTTTCTACATTTCTAAAAGTAAAATATCTTTAGGATCAAGGTCGAGTAACTAAAATTATTGAAAAATAGTGTTATTTTTTGTGTAATGCTCAGCATTATTTTAATGTGAGATATTGCAACTATAATAAATAGTATTTATGAATTGTGAAATTTATATATTTTGATCAATTAACTTAAATACATTTAGAACTCTTATTAGACAAACGCTGCCAATATGATTTTAATACTGATCAATTTGATTCAACCATTTTGGGTTTGGTAAATGAAGTGCCTTAGAATTAATAAGAATCTTAGTGTGATTGAGAAAATCAAAGGATTCCATAAATTGTTAATTTATATAATTATTTAATAGTGAAATAGATGGAATTGGTAAAGAGAGGATTTTAAGTTTTAGTTTCGATTCACAGCAAATTAATCCACAAATACTATCAACACTTGTACAGAAAGAGAAAATTAAGAACTTTCTTTATGGGAATAGGTATATATGAAAGTTGATAAATTATAAGGATCATTGTATTTATTGAGAAGGCTGTCATAATTGGCAATGGCATTAACACCTTCGATTAGAAGAAATATGACTGCAAGATATGGAGAAGAATCTTGGGCTGTAGTAACAGGAGGATCAGATGGGATTGGTAAAGAATTTTGCATTTAATTGGCGAAATAGAAATTCAATATTGCCCTAATAGGTAGAAATGCCAAGAAAATGGATTAGGTTTGTTTAGAATTATAGGGTTTTGGAGTTCAGACTAAATTTGTTGTAGCTGATTTTAATGAAGGACATACAGTTGAATTTTATAATAAGATCTATGAATAGCTTGAGTATTTGGATATTTCAATTTTGGTCAATAATGTGGGGGCAGCAGAAGCTGGGTAATTTGAACAAACAAAGATGGAAGATTCATTGATGATGTTGAGAGTGAATGCATTATCCACTCTAATGATGACTAGAATTCTCATTAACAAATTGCAAAATAGAGCAAAGAAATCTGCAGTGATTACAGTCTCATCAGGACTAGCATATCTGCCTTGTCCATTAGTTAGTGTTTATAGTGGAACAAAAGCATTCACTAATTATTTTACTTAATCTTTAGCTTTAACATCATAGAAAATAGACTTTTTGAGTGCAACTTCTTTGGGAGTGAGTACAAAAATGTTAGGAAATAGAAAAGGTCCGAATATTCTTGAAACTAATGAGTTTGTTAAAAATGTGATTAATGACTTGAGACAAGGAAAGACTCACAGTTTTGGAAGTTATAAACACAAAAGGTTTATCAATCATTTATTGTGGAGAAATTAAAATTTTAGAAATAAAGCAAAAGTGTAAATAGGGAATAATTTGATGAATTGTTAGATGCTAAAAGTCAATTAAAAGGAATGAATGAGACCATATATCAAATAATAAATAAAAAAATATAGAAGATAATTTATTTTTAATTTTATGTTGAAATCATCTGGTAATAGGCAAAAATGGTATTAAGGACATATCTGAATATTCATAACTGAAAATATATATATGTTAACCGAAAATTTGGAAGATGAGGATTATCAAATTCCCATTTCAATGATTTGTCTTTACTTGTTGGATCTGTTCAAATGGTTTATAATTTATAAATTTTCATATTTTAAATTATTTTTTTTCTTTTTCAAGTCCTCAATTATTATTTGTATTTCTAGTCTTCTAAAACTTTTTGCATTTACACTTTGAATTCTATATCTTTCAACTTTGTAACTGAAAATATAAAGATAGTTCTACCATTTATGTCTAATTGAGTTAAATCTGACTTCAAAAATGAAGTAAGGGAGCCATCAAAATAGGAAGAGTCAATAAATTAACAACGAAATGCTCTCTCATCTCCCCTCTCACTTTATCAGTAAATGTGATAAATGAAAGATTTAAATGACTTATTTTTTGTTTATCTTCAGATTAAAAGAGAAAAAGAATAATATCTCAGCAAAAGAACTAGAAATCAATAAATAAAATAATATTAAACAATGAAAATGTTAATTTCTAAATTAAAAATGAATTCTAACATATTATAAACTGATATTCATATTATCAAATAGTATTTTTCTGTTATAGTTGGAAATGAAAGAACTTTGACTAACAGTTCTTAAATGGTAAAGGTTAGTTGAGTCATCAGTAAAATAAAAAAGACTTAAATGTATCCATTAAGATTAAGCAATTGATGGAATTAAGGGAAGGAATTTGCAATTTAAACAATTAGTTAGAGATTTGGTATTTGGTTTGTGGATAGATATGAATAGAAAATAAGAAATAAGATATTCAAGATAGTTTAATAAATGTGAATTATTTAGTTAATTTAATATTTAAAATGAAACAGACAAGAGTTCAATCTGCTGCAACAAATTCTCGTCTTCGAGATAATCATTATGATCCCAAAGTGCACACAAAGGCTTGGATTGCTCCAGGTAGATGTTCAAAATAAATTAGGAATCTTCAATCAATTGCCTAAATATGAACATCTAGATTCTGGTCTAGTTGTCATCCATTAGAAGAATAACAAAATGAAATAGTTTAAGGAATTGTCAGAATTAAACGAAGAGATTTAAGAGATGCAAAAAAAAGATGAATTCAGAAAGTTTAAAGAGTTTGAGAATCTTTATAATGGAGATTTAGTAGTGACAATTGAATATTGGTATAATTTTGAATGAATGTCAATAGTACAAATTGTTCTCAGCATGCAGGATCAACTAGACATGACGAAGAGAAATATTATACATTCGCCACCAATTTAAAATAGGAGCTTATTTAGTAATATCCTACAGCAAAGGTTTACCTGAAGCCATTGATCTACGATCCCCATGATTAATCTATAGACACTCTCTATATTCAAAGGAGAATTGGAGCATTTGAAGTCCAGGTCTGCTCAAAGAATAGAGATCAAGTCAAAAAAGGCTTAGTATTTTCAAAGTTGAATACTAAGATGTGGCCAAACTATACAGAAGTCGTAGAAAGAGTTAGTGATTACTTAAACACTGCTCCATTAGAAATTTATGTCAATTTTGGTGAGAATATTAAAGGCAATCTTAATAACATTGAAGTTACTCTGACTCCATATAGATAAGACAGACCATAATCAAGTGTCTCTCGTATATCTTCACAAACTAAAAAAACAAATAGAACTGCCACAAAAGAAAGAAAAATTACAGCTAAAACAAATAATCAAGGATATATTAAATTAGAAGATGTTCCTGTGGATGTGTATGTTGTAGAAGTGCATGAATCTAATGATTATCTTAATGAACAGTTACTATTGAATATGGTAGAGCTGGCTGAGTAAAGCAATGATACTATGCAAGTTGTAATTAAGCTAAGAAAGTAAACTCACTCTTATTTGGATATTAAGATATTCAGTCAATAGGGTGCAACCTTAACTGAAGCTAAAATAACCATAACAAATCTTTAAACTCAAGAAAGCATGTTATCAAGAGAAATTGAACCTGGTAGATATGAAGCAATCTTGGAACCAAATTAATATACCTTTACAATCTAAAAGAGAGGATACAAAGAACTAAGTTAGACTATTGATGCAGTATAAGGAGTCAATGAATTCAAGTTGATTATGGAAGTAGATCCAAATGATCAATAACCAATTAAACCACCTTAATCAGCAAAACAATTATAACCAATATAAAAACCTAGTAGTGCTCGTCCAACTAGTGCTTCTAGATCATAATAAGGTAATAATACAGCTTAATCTCAATAATAAATGAGTAAATAATAATAATCTTAGCAGTAATAATAGCAATAGCAATAATAGTTACCACCAAAACCAAAATCTTAATAATAGTCAATACAATCATATGAATAGCCTGAATATATGGAACCAACTAAATAGGAAGCAATCTCAAATCCTAATAGACCTATTTCAGGTTATAAATCTACATAAGTATTTATATATGATCCTTACACTAATTTACCGATTGAAGGAGTTTAAGTCATTTTGAATGAAGAATCTACAAAGCAATCCTAGACATATGTAACTGATTAGGAAGGAACTTGTAGGATTATTTTACAAGGAGTTTTGGAAGGGAAAATGGTGATTTAAACGTATCTCATTATTTTTATTGTTTATTAGGGAAGGGTATTTCCCAATAGTTGAAGAATATGGAACGACTTAATCAAAAATGAATTTGTATCAATTGAGAGAATTGTCATTCCCTTTGATTTCGCATCTGGAGGACAAGAATTCAGTTATGATTTTAGTTCAAACCAATGTTGAAGTGATGCCAATTGACATCAAGATGATTTTACCTGATAATGTGTAGATTGATTAAAGTCATCAGAATGTACTCTATGATACGAATGATGAATCTGGATGTTAAAGGATTATTGTACATGATCTTAATACTAAAAGAGGTGTGTATAGAATAATTGCAGACATAATTGAACCTGATTATGTACATCCTCAACACTTAAAAGTTTATATCATTACCAATAAAGAGTTAAAATTGGTAGACGTCCCAAAAACTATTAATTAAGAACAAATCTATTGGGATATTGGTGTAATTTGTGGTAATTATTCAATTCATTTAATTAATAGCACCCAATTCTGGATTTCTAGAGATCAACACTCCCACTGATGAAATTTTGAAGAGGGATAAATATCTCAAAGACTATCAGAGTTTGTTGTAGTTCTTAAAGAATTCTAAGAATATGGATTTAAAAACCATCTTAGGATTTAATGATAAGGAGAGACTAGAATTATAAGGCGATGTGTTTGTTTAGAAGGAAAAGATTAAAAACACTTTAGACAAGTACGGTTTTGAAGCAATCACTAATCTTGATTATTTAATTTAATCCGCCATGATGTCTAATGGATTGTACAGTTTTAAAAGACTGGAATAGAAATTTGGAAATCTTGATTTTGAATTCATATTTGATGATGAGAATTCAACTAGTAAGTAAAAGGAAATGAGTGAAGATGAACCTTATGATGATGATTATGATATATGAAATTATTATTAAATTAAAATGACTCACATATGAATTTATAATTCTACATATACTGATAAAATAACATACCAAAAATAATATTACGTATAATCCCAAACACCCTTGATATAGTATAGTAAATTTAAGGAATCTGCAGATGAGGAATTCGCATTATTAAATTCTGCTATATTGCAAGAGATGATCCATAATTTAAGAATAGATCAGCAGAAATTGAAAAGAGGTTAAGGAGAAATAATGAAAGATCGATTTATCATATGATTATTTCAACGGTTAACATTCAGTATTTAAAATAGATGAAATTAAAATAACTGATAATAAATTAAAAAATAGAAAAACCTTATTGAGATTAAGTAATTAGTGACTGATATTATATTATTTAGTATTGTATTGTATAAATTCAATTCATGTTCTTGATTATTATCTAATAATGACATTCAGTCGTGCATTTTCATCAATATAATAGTTTAATTAATTCTTCAAATTCTCAATCAAATACATGTTCTTTTATTCATAGATTAAACCCTACTACACATGAGAAAACTCTTCAGAAATCTATTTTAATTCGTTCTTTAATTAAGCTATTTCCTATTCATAAGTGATTTACTATTACTCCATGTATTTCTTTAATTCAAACTCCTTTTGTATTATGCTATGTAATCGATCGTTTTCCATACATATCATTAAAAATTTTTACTATAATTATTACAAAGGCATCAATTATTATTAAGAATGTAATTTATTTTTCAATGATTCAACCTCAAACTTCAATTAAGTCACTTATTATTATGATTAACTCAAGCTCTGACTAGTTGCATGTATTTATTAAGTCTTATGTGTTATTTCATCCTATAATTCTTTATTAAATTTATCTATAATCTAATATTATTGATCCTTTTGCTAAGTCATGAATTACACTTTTTAATTTATAGTATTTAAAGTATTTCTTATTTCTTGATTTTCCAAATTCTTTTCCTCCAATATTGCCTTGAATTTAAAGATTTCTTAGTCTTTTATTTATAACTATTATCTGAGCAATTAAGTTTCATCCTAATTTTTATTCTAAGAGTGACATTATGTTTCCAATTAATGCTACAAATCCTTGATTACCTCTTGCTTTATTTTAATTTCTTTTAACTGTTATTCGGATAATTTTGATATCTATTCCAACTCATTGATCAATCGTAATTGATCTTAATACATTTTATCATAGCTGTGTTTCAGATTCTCATAATCGATTGATTATTAATTAATCTGATCCTTCATTTTTTAATTGTGCTAAATCAAAATTTTTATTTCTTTCTCCTTTTCTGGATCATTTGTATTTTATCTTATATGCTAGTACTCGTTTCCTTTTGAAAATTAATGTTATGAGGGACTAAAATGCTATTAAGTAGAAGGACTTATTCTTAAAGGAGAAAATATGTTTTCTTTTCTATGCATCAATGGCATTATCTATTGAGATGACTAAAAGACGAGTCTTTTCTCAATTGGGGCTGTGTATTGCATTTTCGGTTAAATTTTTAATCTTAAAATATAAATATGTTAAATTACTTAATACACAGATAATAACTATTTTAAAGAAAAAATAAGATTTAAAAACATTTTAGATTAAGATATAAAGGTGTGATGTGTATTGATAATATTATTCCAATAATAAAATAAAAAGTAATTAGAGGATAAGAATATTTGAAAGTATATTCTCTTGATACCATATGAAATCACATTAATATCAGATATGTTCTAGCGTCATAATTTGAATCAAAACAAATTATTTCAAATATATTTTAATTAAGCACTTTGATAATTAAGATGAGAAAAAAAATTAGATAAAATTACCTAACATTATACATAGTCTAAATCAAATTTAGGTGATTTGAATTTCTTTATTGCTTGCTTAGAATTAATCGGCTTTTTCTTTTTGATTATTAATATGTTTATACCCATTATTTTAAACATTTTTAATCTGGAGTTCTTATTAACCTCCTTTTTTATTTGTAAGAAATTGAAATTCTCTAATTTTCAACCTTTACAATACTATTTAGCTTTAAAGATGAAATTCAGATAGACCCGCAAAAATCCATTTCTTTTTATAAAATGAATTCATTACCTCCTGGCAAATGGAACTAATACATTTGTCTAAGTGGTCCTAAAGAATGCTTAATCTACTAATTCTAACCAATTTTAATTACTTATAAATATAAAGCATTATTATAAAGAATTTTTTTCTAAAAAAAATTAGAAACTTTCTCACGATATTTGATAACTTCCTCATCCAATATATTCACAATTTATCTAATATTTGAATTCTGATTAATAAACTAAAAATATAAAGGAGTATACTTTCATTTTGTTAATCAAGCCTAATTTCAATTTCTTTATCATATTTTTCGATTTTATAAAAACATGGAATTAATTCTTGACAATATCATTATATTTCTTGATCTCCTTTTAGAATGAATAAATTCTTAAAATTATAAAATCACAACCATTGAATGATTTAATTCACTACCAATAAAATAATTAATATGAAACATTAATTAAGAATATTTCATAATATCCAACTAACTGATATCATTCATACCCCCATTATAAAATATAAATTATTCAAGGAGGTTCAGTAATTTAATTTTTTATAATTAATATCTTTATAGAAAATAAATAATGGAATAACTCTTAAATGCTTTGTTAGCCCAATCATCAAAAAAGCAGATGCAAGTTGTATTTATCAATAAAAACAACATGAATAGAAATTATTCACTTTTCTAAATACATTTAAGTTAATTACAAAAATGTCAAGTATTCAATATTTAATATTGTTAATAGTAACCTGCAGAAAGGTTAGGAGAATAGTTGGCACTCAAATAATAATGTACTAAAAGATAAAATAAAAGTCCTTCAATTAGAAAATAAAATACTAATAAAGATCCTTAGAATAAGCAAATGCTGTCCATGCCTTAATAACTACATCAAAAATTTATACAAAAAAAAGAAAAAGAATTAGTCTAATTTCTTACTATATGTTTAACAATTCTGTCACTTATTGTGATGCTTGTTGAATACCATTAACAAGAAAATTATAGAAGATTTTATGATAATTGAATTTTTATAATATCAATAACTCTATTCATATATTTTTGATTGCTATATCAGATTGTAAAATCTGACATGTTCATTCTGTATTTTTTTTGTCTCTTTTTAATTTAAGTGTGTAGGTGAGACAATTATTATTTATGTTTAAATAGTAATGGTTATATTTGAAAACTATAGGTATTTTCAATTTTAATTGAATTGTTCAAAAATTGTTATGGAACATTACTCCTATTAGAAAACAACACACAACTATCAAAAGGGTCAAAATTTTTGAAAATTCTTAAAATATGAAAAATTTTATATAAATTTAAGTACTCGTATTTTAAAATAACTAAAAATTAATATTAATATTTATACTTATCAAAATTTCAATATCTTTTAAGAAGTATAATATATATTACCTTATTATGGTAATCAGATCGATTAAAATATTACCATTAAGGATTAAGGGAATCGTCTTCTTCCTTTCACTCTTACTTAACAACTAAAATAACTGAAAAGTCAAAAAAATTTTTGCAAATTTAGACACCTTTTCTAATGAAAGCGATATACTAAAATAAATCTAGCGAAAATTTTTGCAAACATATCCTTTGTCAAAAATGGATTTACTACTATATTTTAAAATAACAATTTTAAGATTCTGCTTCTATTAAATTTTCATAAAAATACTGTGTAACAAAAATCAGTGGTTGTGAGTTTAATATATCCTAGAATATTTAAATCATTGATATTGCACGCAGACCTTAAAAAAAGGAAAAAGATGTGTTTAATTAATATTTGCCTTCTTCCAATTTTAGTTATTTAATTTTTGTTAAAATTTACTCTCACACAAACATAAATTAATCACGATTTTTGATGCACTTTATATTTTTATTGATAAGTCTAATATATTCCTTTTAGATTAACATTATCTAAAAATATTTATTTATATTATTATTTAAAATAATTTAAGATATTTTAATGAATAAAATAATTGAATTTTATCATAATGAGTAACTTTCAGATTAATTACAATTAAGCAATCCCTATAAACAATCGTTGAATACTACTCTTTTATTTTTGACTATCACTATTATTTAGAAGCTGCAATGAATTTTGATACAGAATTCTTGAATCCCAAATTTTAATGAAAGAGCATTAAGATTTAATCATTTTAACTTGTTTTTCTATACTTATCATTTAAGGAAAGATAAACAAAGGATTAAATTCTAAACCTTAACTAATAAATATAACTTAGTTAAATTTAATATTTTTTTTTGTTTTATTGAAGATATATTAATCTTTTATTGTCTAAAAATCAATAATAAAAGTTAATTTTAATTAATTTTATAAAATAATTTAATTCCTTGTAGGAAATAGAAGGATTTATTATAAATAAAATGAAGTGTTTTCTTCTTTTTAATTAACTTAATGGGAAACCCTTTTTCAATATTGTTCAATCGCAAAAAACCATAAATATTAATTATTGGATTGGATGCTGCAGGAAAGTCCACAATTTTAAACTAATTGGGATTAGGAACAGTAGAAAACTTTTAAATAGGCATTGGATATTAGCAAAAAAAACTAGAGACAAAATCCTTTAATATTTTCACTTGGAATATTCAAGGACCCAATGGAGTAAGATTGATTTGGAAACACTTTTATGAGACGAGTTAAGCTTTAGTTTTAGTTGTAGATTTGACTGATAAAGAAAGAATGGAGGAAATTAAAGAATGGTTGGAATATTGCTTGATTGATAATAAAAAAAATCAATTGCCACTCTTAATATATGCAAATAAGATTGATCTTGCTTAAATTAGCTTTAATGATTTAGTTTCTGAACTTAAGTTTGAAAAATTTTCTAACAATTGGCATCTATAACCATGTTGTGCAATTACAAGAGAAGGAATTGAGGATGGATTCACATGGATTTTATAATAAATTAAATGAAATATTAATATTTATGTCACACATAAATTTTTAGATAAAATATCTGAAATTATTGTCGATACTTGATAAATTTCAAATCTATTTCATAAATTTTTGTAATTGATTTTGTGTAGAGAGCAAGAAATCAAAAAGCAAAAATAAAAATACTTTAATAATTAAGATTTGAAATGGTTTTTTAAATGCAGGATAATAATATGTTCTAAGTATATCCTATTTTTATCAAGAAAATATTTAATTTAATGTGTATATCTTACTGCAGACAGATTAATAAGAAAATTTTTATTAATAATAATCACATTAGCTTTTGATAGATTTTTCTTTATTTTATCATTATTGCCATATTCAATTCTAAAATTCATTTAGATTAGATCTTCCATTTTATAGAGCAGTTTCTGAAGAATGAGTCTTTATTATTTATATGGAAGTAATAAATTAATCTACAATAATGTTCGAAAATACTAATGTAATTTTATCTGGTTGTTTTATCCATTGTTAAATACTTATTGCTTTTTAAAAATAATTCTAAATGAATCCTAAAATTCATAAATAATTAATTATAATAAATCGTTTATGAAAGTTTGCTATGCAAACTTTGAATTATTTTAAATTTGATACTTAATTTAGATGCTGTCTTTTAGAAATTAATAAGATTGGTTTTTTTTGACTTTTTCCTACAAACTTAATAATCTTAATTGTGTAGAATAGCCTAGTTCCGTTAAATGATCAATAAAGTGCATCTTAAATGAAGTAGTTTATAATATTGGATACATTTTAATTAATAAATACACAAGTAGTAGATATTAATTAATTATTTCTTATAATATTTTTTACGCTGATTACTTAGATTATTTAGTTGAATTTGTTTTGATATATTTTTAAAATGTTATAGAACTTTACAATTATATTGAATTATTACCAAGAATTTATTTATGTTAAAATTTTCAATTAGACTACAGTTTTAATTTAGGACACTCTATTAAATACTTGATGTACCTGAAAATGCAAGCTAAGCACAAATAAAGTCAAACTATCTCAAGATTGTGAAGATCTATCACCCTGATACAAATTCCCAATAATCCAAAAATTAAGTTATTTTTCACTACTACATTAGGAATATTTCAAAGAAGTTACAGCGGCATACACTATATTATCTAATGAATCTGAAAGACGCATGTATGATTAAAAGATAAAAAATTCAAATTAGAGAGAAAATAATAATTATCAATAGAATTAGGAGGAATATAATGAGAAAGAACATAATAAATAGAATTAAGAGCATAATTATTCTAAACAAAATTATTAGAAAAATAATTCTTAAGAGCAAAACGAACAAACACAAACCTACATTTCCCTTGTTGTTTTCTTTTTCTTCGCTTGGTTAAGTTNAAATGAAATATTAATATTTATGTCACACATAAATTTTTAGATAAAATATCTGAAATTATTGTCGATACTTGATAAATTTCAAATCTATTTCATAAATTTTTGTAATTGATTTTGTGTAGAGAGCAAGAAATCAAAAAGCAAAAATAAAAATACTTTAATAATTAAGATTTGAAATGGTTTTTTAAATGCAGGATAATAATATGTTCTAAGTATATCCTATTTTTATCAAGAAAATATTTAATTTAATGTGTATATCTTACTGCAGACAGATTAATAAGAAAATTTTTATTAATAATAATCACATTAGCTTTTGATAGATTTTTCTTTATTTTATCATTATTGCCATATTCAATTCTAAAATTCATTTAGATTAGATCTTCCATTTTATAGAGCAGTTTCTGAAGAATGAGTCTTTATTATTTATATGGAAGTAATAAATTAATCTACAATAATGTTCGAAAATACTAATGTAATTTTATCTGGTTGTTTTATCCATTGTTAAATACTTATTGCTTTTTAAAAATAATTCTAAATGAATCCTAAAATTCATAAATAATTAATTATAATAAATCGTTTATGAAAGTTTGCTATGCAAACTTTGAATTATTTTAAATTTGATACTTAATTTAGATGCTGTCTTTTAGAAATTAATAAGATTGGTTTTTTTTGACTTTTTCCTACAAACTTAATAATCTTAATTGTGTAGAATAGCCTAGTTCCGTTAAATGATCAATAAAGTGCATCTTAAATGAAGTAGTTTATAATATTGGATACATTTTAATTAATAAATACACAAGTAGTAGATATTAATTAATTATTTCTTATAATATTTTTTACGCTGATTACTTAGATTATTTAGTTGAATTTGTTTTGATATATTTTTAAAATGTTATAGAACTTTACAATTATATTGAATTATTACCAAGAATTTATTTATGTTAAAATTTTCAATTAGACTACAGTTTTAATTTAGGACACTCTATTAAATACTTGATGTACCTGAAAATGCAAGCTAAGCACAAATAAAGTCAAACTATCTCAAGATTGTGAAGATCTATCACCCTGATACAAATTCCCAATAATCCAAAAATTAAGTTATTTTTCACTACTACATTAGGAATATTTCAAAGAAGTTACAGCGGCATACACTATATTATCTAATGAATCTGAAAGACGCATGTATGATTAAAAGATAAAAAATTCAAATTAGAGAGAAAATAATAATTATCAATAGAATTAGGAGGAATATAATGAGAAAGAACATAATAAATAGAATTAAGAGCATAATTATTCTAAACAAAATTATTAGAAAAATAATTCTTAAGAGCAAAACGAACAAACACAAACCTACATTTCCCTTGTTGTTTTCTTTTTCTTCGCTTGGTTAAGTTAGTAAAATAAATAAAAATAAGAATAAAATAAAGCTACAAATTTAATTCCCAATAAATACAACCCTGTTTAAACTGTTAGCTAAGAAAAAAAAGAGTTATCTGAATAAGATTGCAAGTATTATCTAAATTTATTGTTAGAGATTTGCCTTTAGACATCATCAAATACAAATCAAGAAAAGGTGATTATATCATGGGGTAGTTATGTTATGATAGATTAATATTTGATGAGCAGAAAGTATTAAAAAAGAAAAAGGAGTTAGATGATGAATTCTAGTAAATTGGAGTAAATAATATCAATTCATAAATATCATAATAGTCTGAAATAATATTAGTGGATTAAGTGTAACCACAATAAGTATAGACTGAAACAGAAAAGAAAGAAATATTATTATAAAATTTAGAAATTAAAGAATAGTTTGCAGAAATAACAGAAAATGAAGAGAATAAATAAGTTGAATAACAAAAAATTAATTAAATTTCTGATGATTAAATTCACAAAGATATAAATATAGATTAATTTGAAAATAATATTGAATAACCTGTTTTTGAACAAAATCATCAAGAAGAATAATTTCAACAATAACCATAAGAGTAGAGTTAATAAGAAAATTGATGTACTTTTAGATTTTATATTAAATTAAAGATTAATTCATATTGTTATTTAAGAATGTTATTGCAAATTAAAAATATAATAAACCATTTTTCAAATAGGATGAAGGTTTTATTATTAGCTATTCTATCAAAGATATAATAATAACTCGGAAGTCTAATATGATCATAATTATTCTTGATATATTAATTGTAATAGAAAAATAAATGAATATTAGATGTACTTAGGCTAATCATCAAAATCAACAAATAATGGGATTTTGTATCAATAGGAAATGTCCAGATTTGAGGCCTTATTGTAATTTTTGCTTACCTTGTCATAGTAAACATCTTAATAAGTTAACATCTTTGGAACTTTTATGTGGATGGATATAGCAGAGGGTACTAATTATTCAAGATGTTGAAAAGTGTGTTTAAGATTGTAANGTACCTGAAAATGCAAGCTAAGCACAAATAAAGTCAAACTATCTCAAGATTGTGAAGATCTATCACCCTGATACAAATTCCCAATAATCCAAAAATTAAGTTATTTTTCACTACTACATTAGGAATATTTCAAAGAAGTTACAGCGGCATACACTATATTATCTAATGAATCTGAAAGACGCATGTATGATTAAAAGATAAAAAATTCAAATTAGAGAGAAAATAATAATTATCAATAGAATTAGGAGGAATATAATGAGAAAGAACATAATAAATAGAATTAAGAGCATAATTATTCTAAACAAAATTATTAGAAAAATAATTCTTAAGAGCAAAACGAACAAACACAAACCTACATTTCCCTTGTTGTTTTCTTTTTCTTCGCTTGGTTAAGTTAGTAAAATAAATAAAAATAAGAATAAAATAAAGCTACAAATTTAATTCCCAATAAATACAACCCTGTTTAAACTGTTAGCTAAGAAAAAAAAGAGTTATCTGAATAAGATTGCAAGTATTATCTAAATTTATTGTTAGAGATTTGCCTTTAGACATCATCAAATACAAATCAAGAAAAGGTGATTATATCATGGGGTAGTTATGTTATGATAGATTAATATTTGATGAGCAGAAAGTATTAAAAAAGAAAAAGGAGTTAGATGATGAATTCTAGTAAATTGGAGTAAATAATATCAATTCATAAATATCATAATAGTCTGAAATAATATTAGTGGATTAAGTGTAACCACAATAAGTATAGACTGAAACAGAAAAGAAAGAAATATTATTATAAAATTTAGAAATTAAAGAATAGTTTGCAGAAATAACAGAAAATGAAGAGAATAAATAAGTTGAATAACAAAAAATTAATTAAATTTCTGATGATTAAATTCACAAAGATATAAATATAGATTAATTTGAAAATAATATTGAATAACCTGTTTTTGAACAAAATCATCAAGAAGAATAATTTCAACAATAACCATAAGAGTAGAGTTAATAAGAAAATTGATGTACTTTTAGATTTTATATTAAATTAAAGATTAATTCATATTGTTATTTAAGAATGTTATTGCAAATTAAAAATATAATAAACCATTTTTCAAATAGGATGAAGGTTTTATTATTAGCTATTCTATCAAAGATATAATAATAACTCGGAAGTCTAATATGATCATAATTATTCTTGATATATTAATTGTAATAGAAAAATAAATGAATATTAGATGTACTTAGGCTAATCATCAAAATCAACAAATAATGGGATTTTGTATCAATAGGAAATGTCCAGATTTGAGGCCTTATTGTAATTTTTGCTTACCTTGTCATAGTAAACATCTTAATAAGTTAACATCTTTGGAACTTTTATGTGGATGGATATAGCAGAGGGTACTAATTATTCAAGATGTTGAAAAGTGTGTTTAAGATTGTAAATTTAGCCTTGACAACCTTGTAAATTAATTTCTTCCTTATTTGCACTTAAATATTTAATAATTAGAAGAGTTAGGACTATCTGAACTTGATATATTAATAAAAAGCTTATGTTAAATGGAAGATTGCGAGGAATCATTATTCAATTAACTTCAATAATAAATAGAATAAATGTAATCTCTTGTTAAAGAAATACTATAAATAATAAAAACCTTTTCTTATTTGAAGTAAACTGAAATTTTAGAAAGTCCTCTAGACATAACTATTTTGGAATAGCCAAAGTATGAATGCATATTAAATTCTAATCAAAACCAATTCACATTTTAACTAATGTAATAAAATTCAATTAAAGAGGAAGAATGGTGTCGAGTAATTGCTTTTAATAATGATAATTCAATAGTGGCAGCTGGATTTCATAGGAAAATTAAAATGTTCTCGCATATTTAAGGGTAGCTGAAATTTCTATAATTGTTAGGCGAGCATACAAATACCTTATTTACTTTAAGTTTTATGAAAAATTCAAATAATTTAGTTTCTGGAGGCTACGATATAATCATAATATGGTAGATAAATGGATATAAATAATGGGAATGTAAATAAAAATTAAAGGAACATTCAGGTTGGGTTTTTTATTTATTGTTGAATAATGATGAAGATCTAATTATATCAAGTGGTGATAATTCAATCAAATTTTGGACGAAATAGATAAAATGGTCTTGCTCATAAACAATAACTTAACATACTAATAATGTCTATTCATTAAGTTTAAATCAAACATAAAATAAATTGATTTCCTGTTCAATTGATTCATTAATATTAGTAATAGAATAGAGAAAGTTGGATAAAAAATGGAATGTTTTATAAAAGATAAAGGTAGATTAATACGGGAATAGATTATGTTTTATAAATGATAATATATTTACATTCTAACCTTATTGTAAAGAGTTTATGCATGTGTATGAAATGGATTGTAATTCCCAATAGTATAGGAAGACAAAGGAAATTGTTGTAAATTGTGGTTCAAAAGAGGATTGTTAATTTCAATAATAATACATTGATTCTAAAGGTTTATTATTAAATAAGAATGGAAGGAATATTATTGTAATGAAAAAGTCGGATAATGATGACTTTGTTGTTGAGTAATCTATAGAATTTAAAAAATATAATATTTTTGGATAAGTAAGTAATGATGGAGAGTATTTAATTACTTGGGATGAGACGTCAAAGGAGATTCAGATAAGATAGTATCAGGTATGAATGGTGAGGTAAATACTTAATTTGAAAGATTTAAGAAGATTAAATTCTTAATATTATTATTTTAATATATTGATTTATCATGCTATTTATAAATTGAGATTAAACAGGGATTTCAAATTATATGATTTTGTTTGGTATATTTGATGATTTTTAGTTTAATCAATTAATTATTGTCCTAATCTTCATCTCGTACTCTGTTATTTAGTTCTATTTGGTTTTTCCTAATAAATTACCAGAAGATTTGATGATTTTCTAAAATTACTCAATACCCTGCCCTAATTTAAACTGATCATGTATTTGAATGATACAATAATAAAATTCTACTATAAAGAGCACTTTTTATTCTAAGTTATCAAAGTGAAAAATTCAATATTAGTTAAACTAATGATCAATCTGAAACGGTTGAGAATTTCATTCGCAATATTTCGTAAATTAAATTAATTTTATCTAATTTTATAATCTCAAAATGATGATACTTTCAGAATTAAAAATGGTAATGATATTGGTATACGTCCATTGATAAATATACCTATTAAAGTGATATAATTGAATGTGCAGCTATCAAAGAAGGGGAATCAATCAGGCTAAATAATTTATTAATAATTTTCCTTAATTATAGTCTTTGTTCTAAATGAAAATATTAAAGCATTGCTAAAAGTAAATAAAATACTTGGTAAAATATTGAGAGTACTGTATTTTTAATTTTGTTTAATTATTCAAAAAAATTGGATTATCTTAAGATAATAAATGGACAATCCATAATCATATTCAGAAAGCTTAATCCTGATAAAAAATCAGAAATCAGTTACTATTAAATAATATGAATTATCATCATTTCATCGAAATCTTTTATTTTTTCATTGCTCCTCTATACTACCTTCTTAATTCCACACAAATTATGATTTAAATCATTAAATATATTGATATCTGAAAATTAGTACAAAATATAAACCTCAAGTTATATTAAGATTATGATTAAATATTTGTAAATATGATTTTTGTATAAACATCATCTTTGTTAAAGCCTGCCTTGTTTAAAATGAAATATAAATAACAATGAATTCGTTAATTTAAGGAAGTAATCTTACTTATGAATGTGAAAAGTGTCAATAAGGAGTCAGTGTATAGAAAATTTTCAAAAACTAAAGATAATTCTTTAATAGTAAGTTATCGTTTAAAGATAGAATATTCATTTAAATCTGTTACTTTTCATGAAGAAAAAATCTATGCTTTAACTACAGAACATTCTATAAACATATATTAGAAAGAAATAGAAGAAGTTATACATAATGCTATCGTAATTCCAATAGATCAAAACTATGAATGCTTTATTCTTACATACTCAGAACTACTAAATATTATTTTAGACTGTTACCTAAATCAAACATTGTTTCTATTCTCTTTGTAAGATACATAACTCAGAGAGATTTACTTCGCCAACAGTTATACTCCTAATTAAACTAAAATCAGCTCTATGGTCAAAAATAATTTAACGTACATCATATATGGCTAGTCTTTTACTCAATTCAATCCTACTAATAAAAATTAGACCATATTAAATTTGACAATTTTATAAGAATAAAGAAGGCGCTTTTATTTTATTGCAAAAGACAATTTAAAAGATTATGCGTATGATTTTTTTTGTTTCAAATAGAGAGACTATAAACTAAACAATATTTATATAATATTATGGAGATATCATCACTTATGTTATATAAGAAAATGGAACTCTTTTCTAAACAAATAATATATCATTCGTTCATGAAATTATTAACATGGCTTACTATTATTCCTAAGATGAATATTATTAATTTGATAGACTCTTTTTAATAGTTTTAGCTGATGATTTCGATTATATGTATTTTGTTAATGTCTTTTATAGTGATACATCTAATGTATAGATTTTGGAGTCTAAATAATAACGAAAAGCAATAGATCGAGAAGCTTAGATATTTGTGAATTAAAATTTTATTATCCTTTATAAGAACTATACAATTAGCATTTTGAAAAACTAAGAATTTAATCAAATTTTATTCAGAAAAAAATATGTATCTGATAATAATACTGTGATATATTTTGATCAATCAAAGGAAGAATTATTCATTTTTAGTAGAATTACTTAAATCTATACACTTTAGGTACCTTTTTTAAGTTTTGCATCAAATGAAAGTTAAGGCAATTTTTCTATTCATGCTTTTGAAATAGACGATTATTACCAAATACATCTATGCAAGGTTAATATACATTTTCTTTAAGTTTCTTAATCAGATAACAACACTTATTTTATATTCCACTCCCCATAAATGAAATATTATAATTTATTATAATTTTCTTTTGTTTATTAAATCGAATGTGTGTCAGGTCCACTTTTTTAAGCAATATCTTGGGTTAGCACGCCAGAATTAGGGTTTTTTTAGGATAATACCTTATAAAAAGTCAATTAATCAATATAATCAAATGAGTATTATATAGTGAAAGCTTTCTCTATTGCTTTGTTCTAAGAATGCAAAAGCAGAATTTTTAGTTGCATATTTATGGTTGCTGTAAGTAATTAAAATATAAAAATTTATGAAGAAGGAAGTAAATCAATAGTTAGCACCATTAACATTACATATATGAAGATTAATGTCACTTAAATTGAAATAACTTTCGCAGTGCTAAATTAATAGCTGTTCTTCATAATTTGTCTCAGTTTTGGTTAAAGTATAATATAAATTTACTAATATAATGCTACGTTATATTTGACTAACAATATCACCTTAACCACAGAACCATTTACATAGTTTTAATTGTTATCTGATTCGGTAGTGTTGTTACAAAATACAAATTCAATCGCAATAATTACATTTGATAATAAAAGTTAAGTATTATTAAATTCAAAGATTTTTGAGGAGACTTCAAGTTTATAGATTCCTTTTAATTTAATAAACATATTTATAAACTAGTAATACTAATCTAGAGTCCTATACATTAACAACAATAATAATTTTATAATAGGTTACATAACAGAACATCTTTAATTTGTTTTAATATCAATCTAGAATGTTATTTTTGAAATAGAAAATCTGTTGGTAGTAAAAAATCTCTTAATATTGTCATGGATTCCTTAATATTAAGAAGTTATTTATTTTGAAGTTTGGAACGTAAAGAATTTGACAAATCCTCAATACTTAAAATAAATGAGATCCATAAATTTTGGATTAGATAAACAATCTATTTCCTATTATTCTGACATTTAATTTTTTTATGTGTCAAATAACTTAACTTTGAATGTATCCAATCCAAATTTACCTGGACATTCAACCCTTTACTATAGAATTCCATATGATGGTCTTTACTTTACAAGCATAGCTATTGACAGCATGGTTTTTCTTTTTTTAATCACAGCTTCTTTTTACTTTCACCTATTTTACTACAAAGTTTTTTTAATAACTCTTTACATTAAAATTTCCTAACAGAACAAATTTTTAATTTCACTTTTTCCTCGTACCTTTATGATAGCAACCAAATTTAATAGTCAAACAACTCATTAATAATAATAAATAACTATCTATATATAAACTTTAAAAATAAGACATTTCTGTATAGGGAAAATTACCAAATTAAAGTTTTAGCCAAAATACTTGGTTAAGAATATCAAATAATCAGCTTTATATTTGAAACAATGAAAATCTTAATAATGGAGTTCATACGTATTTTATTAATTAAAGTTAATAATAGCTGGGTCAATTCATATGCATAAGTACTTAATTTGGATTCTAGACCCTCTAAATTTAGATAGGCAATAGCTTAATAATAATTTATATGTATTTTAAAGCAATTCATAAAGATTAATTATATTACAAATTTGCAAAGATAGATAATCAGTCAACATTTACACATGGAGTTGAAAACTCTATCCTTTTAGAAAGCATTACCTATCAACTTTTTTCATTTGACACTATACCAATGATTTTAGAAAAAACAAAGAAATTACTTTAATGATATCAAATTCTAATTTTAATTTAATCGTTTCATTCCTTTTGGTAATTAATAAACAAAACATCACAAATAGTCAACTGATCTATCAAAGTATTATTTAAACATCTCCACCAAATGATAAACATAATTTTAATGTATCATAGTTGCCACAATATGATTCAGGTTTGTTATTATTTATGTATTCAAACGTATCCGACAAATCCAATTAAACACATATGATTACTCTTTATAATATTTCTTATTATGAAAATTTTTATGTTGAGAATATTAGTTTTTAAACTCCCCTCCTATTTATAGGTGGATATCTTTTTACACTTAATTAAACTTTGGTTAATGCCTTCTCATTTATTGCAAAAAATAATTCATTTGGAAAGATATTAATTATTTTGAATAATGGTAGTACTTTAGAATTCTAATTGAATGTATTCTCTCTAAAAATTGATTTAATGTAAGTTATAAAAAGAGATACACCAATACATTTATAAGCTTATAATTACTACAACTCTAATTCAGCTTATGTTATATTAAAATTTCAAAAAATGCATATATTTGAAAGTACATCATTTTACATTTTGTTTGGAATCATTATAATTGTATTAGTAACGTCGTATTTAGTATACTTAGCTTATCAAGGTAGTAAAATATATGAATAAGATGATTCAGCTGATGAATTATGAATATCATATAATTTTTATTATACAATTCTAGAAAATATTTTTTAATTTGATCTTTTCAAACATATAATTATAGCCATTTTCTGCATTCTAATGAATTTACTTATCTTAAACCTTATAAGTTTTACTTACTTAATCTAAATTTATGACAAATTAAAAAATAGCTGTGGATTTCTTAATTTTTTCCAATTGTTGATTTAATAGGGCTTAGTTCAAACACTTTATAATAATTGATCCATAGGCTTTAACGCAATAATTTAGAATATCTATAGTTTTAATGATTACAACGTTAGAAAATAATTAAGAACTATAATGGGGTTTCATATATTCAAAATAATTAATTTAGCTTGATACTAATACAAGTTATTAACTGCTATAAGGAACGATTTTGATTTTAAAGAACTATATATTATACACTATTATTCTTAAATATTATAATATCATTGTAGCTTTTTGGTTTTGACAATAAATTATATTTAAACAAATAAATTAATTATAATTTAAAGTAGTCCTTGTTCTACGTCCTTTATTAATCTAAAAAATTATCAACTATTTCAATTTGAAATAACATATTCAACTTAAATTAGGATTAAAATTTTTGATTAATAAGTAGGATTGTATGAGTAATTAAAACAGATTTTTATTGATGTGAATTTGTGTTATAATAAATTATGTATTCATATTCATTATGTATTCATATTCATTAATATTAAGAGGGCAATTATAATAAATAATAAAAAATAAAAAGATACAATGAATAAAGATGGAAAGTCAGAAAGCTAACTATTAAAAGAAAAGGCCAATGCATATTACTGGAAAGGTATGTTATTCGATATACCTTAGGGAACTCTTTATAAAAATTTGGAAGATTTGAAGAAGCATTAGAGGCCTATGAAGAAGCAATAAACATAGAACCTAAAAATGTTGATGCAATTAATGGCAAAGGTGTAGATCTCTATTTATCAATAGGATTTGTTTTAGATATTTTGGGTTTACATGAGTAAGCTATTGAGGAGTTCACAAAAGCTCTTAAAATTGATCCAAAATTTATTCTTGCATATAACAATAGAGGTGAGAATTATGTATATTATATAGGATTGGCATATGATAAGTTGTCTAATTATGATAAGGCCATTGAGGAGTACACAAAAGCAGTAACTATTGATAAATAATACTACATATCATATTACAATCGAGGTGCATATTCATGATTATGAAATAGCTATTGCCTATTATAAGTAAGAAAATTATGATAAGGCTGTTTAAGATTTCTCAACTGTGATTAAGATTAATCCAGAATATGCTATGGCATATTAACACAGAGGTAATTCTAACAATATCATAATAAGGTGAGATTTATCAATTGTAGAATAAAAAGGAGGATGCTTTGTCAGATTTCATGCAAGCAATGAAGCTTGACCCAAGTGTAACCCTTCCACTTCCACAACTCGGTTGAAAATATTATTCTTATTCATTAGAAGCAATCTCTGAAAAGAGCCCATATGAGACACCATGCCAACACTTCACCTTAGCCATAATGCACTTACCAAACAATATTAGGGCTTATAACAACAGGGGTAAAATTGATATCTTATCAATAGGATTTGCGTTATTTGAAATGAATAAACCACTTGAAGCTTTAGAAAATTATAATAAGGCAATAGAGATAAACCCATCATAAGCGATTTTATACTACAATAGAGGTGAGAATTCAGATAATATAATAAGGAAATATTTTTTATTTTTTGAATCAGTTTGATAAGGCTATCTAGGATTACTCAAAGACTATTTTAATTGACCCAAATTATGCAAAGGCATACAAAAATAGAGGTTTTTTATTAGAAATTAATAGCAAGGAATTATTTATAAATTGTAAGAAAAATTTGATGAAGCTTAAAAAGATTAAGAAACTGCATTGAGTCTTGACCCATCAATAAAATCAGCAAGTGAATATAAAGAATTAATAATTAGAAAATTTTATATTTAGCTTGTGCCTTTTTGATTTGCCACAAAACCCCAATTGTTAATATTAAATTTATGTCATTAGTACAAAATATTTAGAAAGCTGTTGAGTCTTTCACAGGTGCAATTTAACTATCTCCAAAAATGGTAGAAGCATATTAATAAAGAGGTGAATATTAATAACTTATCATTAGGAAAAGCATATTTCATACTGAAATAATATAAGGAATCACTTCAAGATTTTTCTCAAGTGCTCTTACTAGACCCAAACAACAAAGAAATAAATTTTTATATAGGTGATGATTTACATCTTATAGTTAGGATGTGTTCTTATTTATTAACTAGCATTTTATTCTGCCTCCTGATTTGGAATGATTATCATTATATTTTGATATTGTTTGTTATTTTTTATAGTCTCTTCCTGCTTCATTTTTGTTGTTCTAAGCGCTTTAATACTTTAATACCTTTATTTCTGACTAAGCTTGAAAAAGAGGATCTTATGACAGTAGATTCAATATATATTATAAATTGTTGATGTTTTCAAAGTCGATAGATTTGTTGATGAGTATAGAAAAGATCAAAAACAATTAATAGGATAAAATATCAAAAGCCTAATTTAGATTAATTAAAATTAGAATTAACCAACAAAAACATTCAAATACTAGATGGAAAACTTAATTTTACAGAACCAAATTTGATGACAAATCAATAGTTGTATTCAAAATTGGAATTATAAATCTATTTAGAGGGCTTATAAATTATATTATTACTCTTAAATTGTATTTAAGAGAAATAGGTTTTATCAAGAGCATTTTTTAAATCTAACATTAAGTCAGCATCATTAATGGCAAACTCATTTCCCTATTTAATTATGAGAGGTGAGAGAATCAGAAAAGATTAACAATCAAATGAACTTAATTCAATTATTTAAGATTGTAAGCTAAATTGGTTTTATGATTCTTTTATTTTTTTTTTTATTTTATGAATAATAGTATCAATACTGTTGAAATTATGTATTTATAATTAATGTTACATGTATATAATATAATAAATTTTTATTATAACTATGAATGTTACAAAGATATAAATAATACTAATACATTATAGCAATAATTCAACAAAGGATTAGTCTTTTTGTACAATCCTTTTTCAATTATTATCAAAATGTATTGAACTTTAAATTTCAATAATTTTTTAGGATTTAATTATATTAATATGCCTATTTAAAGGTTTTGCTGATTATAAAAATTAATAATTTATTAATCAATAAAATGAATTATATTAACTACTAAAATTTAGACTAAAAACATAATCCTTCGTTATAAAGAGAGAAGTAAAGAGAGAAGGACAACTTTAATTAAGGTCGCAATGCTATTAATTTGTTACAAAATAATATTGACATTAATCAATAGATAAATTAGGATTAAGAAACATATGATGCTATCGTATATACTATGGAATGGTCTGAACGACTAAACATTGAATTGCAAAAACTAAAGACAATATTAATGCGAAAATTGGATGAAGCCCTACATTATGGTGGAGAATGGTTAAAAGAAATGGAGAGAAAAATAAGCAATTTTGAAATTCATAAGAAAAAGGAATTAATTCAACAAAATAATGCCTCTTATATACAAAAAATAATACACGCCTTTGATTCTATGAAGAAAGAAATTAAAGACAATACAATAGATTTGTTGTTGAATGATTTTAATATTAATTTAAAATAGATATAGACAAAGGAAACTAGTAAAGAATAATACAAAATAATTAATTAATTTGATTAAAGAGAAATTTGTTATAGCATAGCATTTAATCGATAAAGTACTATCATGGTTAGTGGTGCACAGGATGAGATCAAGATATGGAAATTTCAGGATGGAAAGAAAATAGAGTGTATTCAAAAGATTAAAGGAGATAGTGAAATAGATTATGCAACTTGTTTAGTTTTCAGCTAAAAGGCTGATTTTTTTATATCAGGTAGCTTTGATTCATCTATTAAGCTATATTACAATTAAAATAATAAATGGATATCGTAGGCATGCAAAACATCCCACAGCGGTCTTGTTACTTGTGTAATTTTAAATAATTAAGAGGATTAATTAATATCATGCAGTTAGGATCTCTTTATTTTTATTTGGAAAGTAAGCCTTACTTAAAAATCTATCTAATTTGATTATTAATTAAAAAGACACGAAAAAATTATCCTTAGTCTCTCCATCAATCAATCGGATACCGAGTTTGTGTCGACAGGGTAAGATTAAAAGATTGTCGTCTGGAAAAAAGATGCTAATAAGAAATGGAGTTTTAACTAATTGATAGATCATTCATACTCTGATGTTGGATGTAGAGTTTCTTATATTACAGATACTGTTATTGTTTGGTAATAAAGCAATCAGCCATATGTTCATTTCTTTTAATTATTAAATGGCATGTATGTTTTCAAATAATCAATCCAATTTCCAGAATCAGAAACTTGCGCTGAAAATTTTTAGTTCTTATTCCCAACAATATATAATAGAGAAAACAAAGTCATAATTCAAAAGATCAACAAGAAAATCTATTTTATTCGTTTTGATGATGACACTTAATAATATCAAGTTGATTCTAGTACTATCTCGTGCTCCAGTAGTGCTGTATTTGGTAATTCAACTTAGGATGGCAAATATTTAGTCATTTGGGACCCTTTTTTTACCTAATTTTCAGTTTATGAATTATTTTATAATTGAAACAACAAAATATTCCCAATATATGTTATTTATTTATGTATTTGTAAATAACTTTATGTTCACTACTTAAATTTGATTGGCTTCTGCATTGAAATAATATTTCATTTTACCATCCAATTTTAATTTATTTATTGATTGTAATAGAATTACAAATTTTAATTTCTAATACTAATGAAAAATATCCTTGAAATCCAAAATAATGTCTACATGAATTAGAATCAAGATCCAAATTAAAGAAGTCAAAGAATTATTTAAAAAACATTAAGATTGATAAAGTACATGGTTTGAGAATTAAAAGTTTAACGTAATAGAATTGGCTAAAAGTATTTGTAGAATAGATGAATAATGCAGTTTTTAACGAAGAGTAAGCTGAATGATTCCTTATTGTTTGTACATAATTGAGGCTAGTGATGTAACTATTAGGTTCTTTCAAATTGAAAATCTAAATAACAACTCACTATACTAATTTAGAAGGCTGTAAAATAAATATTGTATAATGAAACCTTATTAATCAAATTCGCTAATTACAAAAGGTGGTCATATTGATAGAATAATGAGAAATTGAAATTGAATTAAATGATATCTGAGCAACGTTGCCATATTTTTATAATAAACATTATTTAATCTAAGTATAATTATTAATTCAATTTTATATTCTTAGAGTGTTACGATAATGAAGTAAATATATTTAATTCCAAACTCAAATTTGAGGATTTAAGGGCTTCCTTCTTTAATGAAAATAAGGAAAGCATTTCAATTAATTATTGATCTTATAATTTATGAATTAAATCTGAAATATAATTTTATTCATTAAATATCACATTGATAACCGAATTCCAAAAATCATTATTAAATTGTATTTAACGATTGAAGCTGTTCTTAAAAATAAATACATTTAAATGAAAAATTTTATCTCCAAATCTAATAAGTAATATATAATTTGTAAGATACTTTGAATTTAGTTTAATAGTGAAAATAATAATGGTAAATAATTGTAGTAAAGACATTACAAAAATCTTGAAATCAAAAACCTGTATACAATATTTATCTTGTAAAATGTAAAGTTGCAGGAGTTTGTAAAATTGAATAATGATAATTATATTATAAAGAAAGGTAATATGCGAATGATATATACGATTAAATGCAAATTTACTTTATTTCTATTATACTTATTTGTACACGTATCTATTAACAAATTAAATATTGGATATGACTATGAAATAGAAGGTTAAAATAAAGAAGAATTTATTATTAATCAAATTATTGTTTTCTTAATTTCAAATAATTTTACTATTTGTACTACTTAATTGGAAAGTACTTAAGAAATCTCACATTTATCATCTGCTATGTTGACTAATATTTTTTGATAGGCACTCAATGTTTGTACAAGCTCTACAGTATATATAATCTCTTTGAATATTCCATTGCACTTGTGTTGAAGATGCTTAGAATTAACATTTAAGCCAGAACCATGCTAGAACTCTAATGAGAGAACTTCATTTAAACTGCATTTCACATAAATATTTAGAAAGGACGATTTATTGTTTTTGTGAATATTGTAATATGATTCTCCTAGAGCAGTAATTTCATTATTATTCCCTTGCAATTAGGCTTTAAAAGAATTTATATAATTAGTTTAGCTATCTACTAAAGATTTAACTTAAACCTGGCCAAATTTGTATTGTGTAAAAAAGTAAGTAGATTGATAATCTATACTAATAGGTAAATGGCTTTATTCTATATTGCAACAACACCCGACTAATTTTATAATAAAATCTACTTGCTGTCATTTCATACCATTAGGAGTTCGAATCCTTATGAAAGATTGTTCTATACCTCAGAAGATTTATTTGGTCATACGCAATTCGTGAATATGGTACAATGAACCACTATTCATAACTTAAAGGTAATTTTGAGCCAACAAATGCACCGTTTATATTTGATTATTGCATATTTTATTATTCCAACATATTGTCTATTCCAAGAATAACCTGATATCCTAAACTTATGAGTGTTCCCGCTCTATCAGTGATTTTAACTGTGACCTTGTTTTCTGTAATTTCAGTAACCTAATTATCTTATGAATATTACTTTGACTTCAACATCAGCTGCTCCTGTAGATGATATAG
The DNA here is from genome assembly GCA_905182995.1 of Paramecium octaurelia. NCBI lineage: Eukaryota > Ciliophora > Oligohymenophorea > Peniculida > Parameciidae > Paramecium > Paramecium octaurelia. Next base: position 192,208 of record CAJJDP010000077.1, read on the forward strand.
ATATTAGTGAGATAAAATATTATTGAGTATTAGGATTCTCAAGATCAAAACTTATATCCTGAAAGTCTTTTATATTGAACTAGCTAAAAACCTATATTCTAGTATCATCAATTGCAAGCCACCGATAATGAATTCCATTCACTTATCCTACCGTACATTTAATTCTAAGATTAAAGTCTAATAAAAATGTTCAAATTACTCCTTTCTGTAATAGCCATAATTTCTAATTAGTAATCAATTGTAGATGTCGGAATATCAAATAATTCAGGAATGAGTATTACTTTTGGAATTCTGTTAAATGAATCCGAAAATCTTACAGTTTAGGTCCTTTCATAATCTCTAAAGCAGATAAATCCTTTGTTTGCAACATTAAAGGATCTAAATGTACCCTGGTTATAAGTTATATATCCCTAAGCTAAATGAAGTAATAAAATCAAAATCATTTAGAGGAAAATTTTATGATTTATTTATTATAGATTTTAGTATTATAAATTGTACAACTTCAAAGAATAGTAGGTTTAAGAATTTTTATTTATATTTTATTTCTTGATCCATTCTCATTATAATCTAGAACAGGTTTAGTAAAACATTTCTTAAGCTTAACATATATGATATTATATTTTCAATCAACATTTATATAAGATATTTAACAGATAGATTAAATTAATAATCTATTATTTACATTAGAATAGAAACAGCAAAAATAATTGATTTTACCCAATATTAAATCAATGGTTATATCTTTTATTTCTTAAGAATTGTTAATTTATCATGATTTTAAAATGCTACTATACTTAATATCTGTAGCGTTTGATACTCATATAGAAAGAACATTAAACAACCTTATGTTTTAAGATAGATATTTCACTTATTACTAATATTGAATATTTATTTAAATGAGTACTTTAATAAATAGGCAATCTATATTATTTCGATATGATGCACCAAACCTTATGTAGATATCTTAAATTATAGATTATATATGTTAGAGTAGTGACTTTGCGTATTATTAATTGCCTTTGTTATTATTTTGTATAATAAAAATTGTTATAATAATGGTAGTTTTTTTTAAGAATTTAAAATCATAGGATTTATTTAGAAATAATAGTAATTTGTGTGAGTATGATCTACAAAAATCCTAAAATTTATTGCCAATTAAAAAGACCAGAATTTTAGTATGATTTTCTCAAGCCTTTCATAAAGAACTAAAATGGATGAATTGAGAATAATTGAAAGAGTAGAGATTATTGTAAAAATACTTGGATATCTTTAACTTGCTTATTGTGAATGAGATCTCAATTTTATTGATCTGTCATTTACAACTGGATAATGTTGGATGAAATGGAAACCAAATTTCTGTCATCAATTTTAAATCAAATTAATTATGACGAGGAAAAACAGTGAACAAATGGATTCTTGAGAATTTCTAACCTGAAAAATTTATTAATTATTATTAAATAAAAAAATTTAAATGTTATTCTAAATATTACTAATACTGTTGGGATTGCTTATCTGTTGGTTTTTGATCAAGCCTTTGATCATTATGATAAAATTGAAATTATAATTTGGGTCAACTTGTAAAATATCGTTTGGAATTTTTGGAATTTTGGGATTGAGTAGCACAGCTATTATTGAGAAGATGAAGAAAAAATCAATACCTAAAACTGTGAAGTTTATTGTGCATAATTATGCTTCAACTGTTTAAATCTTAATAATTGATCCTGAATATTATCAATTTATGCTAAACAATCACGAAAACTATTCTTAAATTAATGAATTAAACACAAGGTAAATACAATTTTATTATTTAGTCAATTATTGGATGAAGGTATTATGTTTCAATAAGGACAAAAGTGGAAATAATAACGTGAATTGTTGATTTAATATTTTGATCTTGAAAAACTTAAAAGGAATTTACCTACTATAAATGAGATTATTCAAAAAAATATTAAATAATACGATTAATAGAATGATAAAATTCAGACAACTTTATTGAAAATAATAAGTGATATTCTCATTTAATGCTTTTTTGGATAAGATGCGAATAAATTATTGATTAATAAAAAATGCATCGGGTTAGAAACCATTGATTTGTTTGAAGCATTATCGAAATTGAGTAGAAAACCATATTAATTATGCAAAAACATTCTTTTTGGAGTCTAAGCATTAAAAATGTTTCCTAACTCAGAGGAATAAATCATTCAAACAAAANTTTAAATGAGTACTTTAATAAATAGGCAATCTATATTATTTCGATATGATGCACCAAACCTTATGTAGATATCTTAAATTATAGATTATATATGTTAGAGTAGTGACTTTGCGTATTATTAATTGCCTTTGTTATTATTTTGTATAATAAAAATTGTTATAATAATGGTAGTTTTTTTTAAGAATTTAAAATCATAGGATTTATTTAGAAATAATAGTAATTTGTGTGAGTATGATCTACAAAAATCCTAAAATTTATTGCCAATTAAAAAGACCAGAATTTTAGTATGATTTTCTCAAGCCTTTCATAAAGAACTAAAATGGATGAATTGAGAATAATTGAAAGAGTAGAGATTATTGTAAAAATACTTGGATATCTTTAACTTGCTTATTGTGAATGAGATCTCAATTTTATTGATCTGTCATTTACAACTGGATAATGTTGGATGAAATGGAAACCAAATTTCTGTCATCAATTTTAAATCAAATTAATTATGACGAGGAAAAACAGTGAACAAATGGATTCTTGAGAATTTCTAACCTGAAAAATTTATTAATTATTATTAAATAAAAAAATTTAAATGTTATTCTAAATATTACTAATACTGTTGGGATTGCTTATCTGTTGGTTTTTGATCAAGCCTTTGATCATTATGATAAAATTGAAATTATAATTTGGGTCAACTTGTAAAATATCGTTTGGAATTTTTGGAATTTTGGGATTGAGTAGCACAGCTATTATTGAGAAGATGAAGAAAAAATCAATACCTAAAACTGTGAAGTTTATTGTGCATAATTATGCTTCAACTGTTTAAATCTTAATAATTGATCCTGAATATTATCAATTTATGCTAAACAATCACGAAAACTATTCTTAAATTAATGAATTAAACACAAGGTAAATACAATTTTATTATTTAGTCAATTATTGGATGAAGGTATTATGTTTCAATAAGGACAAAAGTGGAAATAATAACGTGAATTGTTGATTTAATATTTTGATCTTGAAAAACTTAAAAGGAATTTACCTACTATAAATGAGATTATTCAAAAAAATATTAAATAATACGATTAATAGAATGATAAAATTCAGACAACTTTATTGAAAATAATAAGTGATATTCTCATTTAATGCTTTTTTGGATAAGATGCGAATAAATTATTGATTAATAAAAAATGCATCGGGTTAGAAACCATTGATTTGTTTGAAGCATTATCGAAATTGAGTAGAAAACCATATTAATTATGCAAAAACATTCTTTTTGGAGTCTAAGCATTAAAAATGTTTCCTAACTCAGAGGAATAAATCATTCAAACAAAAATAAATAATATTAAGCTTACAATAGAAAAAATTATTCAAAAAAGAATAGTTTAGCACGAACTTAAGTTGGATGAGGATGAAAATGAGATATCATAAATGTCAGAGGACATCCTTAATATATATATTTAAGTTTATCTTTAAGGAAAAAAAGGGAACAACAACAGAATGTCGTTTGAAGAAATAAAATAATAATATTTTACGTTGTTTAAAATCGGCAGCGAGACATCTAATTAAATAATCTAGGCAAGTCTTCACTATTTGACCGAATAACCCTTAATCTAAACTGAATTAAGATAGGAAATTTAGAGCATTTGCAAAACAGATATTATTTAATTTCAGGAATTGAAGAGCTTAGTTAAATTGAGTGCTTTCTTAAATGAAGTTTTGAGATTTGTTAATCCGATTCCTATTGTTAGAAAGGTTTAGACCACTCACTTTATTAAAGATTTAAAACTAAAAAGAAGTAATTATATTATCAAACATTTATAGATTGGATTGTCATGATAGATTATTCAGTAACAAATTCAAATGAGAAATACTATGATAATCCTAAAGAATTCAACTACTAGAGATGGCTATAATCAGAAACGACTAAAGAGAACAATAATTATGTTTTTATTCCTTTCTCAAACGGACCAAGATATTGTGTTGGGTAAAGTTTGGCCACAATGATTTACCAGATAATTCTTATTAATATTTTGAGGAATTTTGAAGTAAATGTAAATGAGAAAGCAAAAAATAATAAGTAGGTCACATTTGTACTATAGAATAACTGCTTTAAATTAAGTCCAATACCTCAAAAATGATCATATTTAATAAAATACATTATTATTTTTAAGAGTATTTATAATTTTAGTTATTATAATTTTCATTAATCTATCTAATATTTATTGTTCTTTTTGGTTATGTAAAATTTTTTAATTTAGAAATACAATTATTATAAACCACAAATTTTATGAGTTATTCAACTGATTCTCAAGAAGAAACTTTGCTACTTTTCCAATGAATCCTTCAATACCATAAACCATAGCGTGAACAATAATCTCAATAAAAAAGGGTATAATTAAAGTAAAATAGTGTTGGGAACAATATGCAAACGATAAGAAAAAAATTAGTAAAGGTGAGATCGAACTTTCTGATTCTGATTCTGCTTCTTATCTAATCACTGAATTTGATGATCAGATTGTGATTAAAGCAATTTAAATAATTTAAAATAATTTAACAACTTACTAGCGAATAAAGGAAAGAGAAAATGTTTTGGCAAATATTAAGAAGATGACTATTTCCAGGTGGTCTTTGGATTAGAAATCAAAATCTCAAAAATATATAATTATTTATTCTACTATAAATGTTAATAGGAAACTCGTAATGTTAAGCATTTTAAGAACATGGATAGAGGTTATCGACTAAAAATAATATAATAGACTTTAAAACTAAGTAGTTATTAGTAATTTAGAGTATTTAATTAAATATTATAATTTTTTAATTCTCTAAAAGCTTAAATGATATTTATCAAGCATTAGGCACTCACTGTTAAAGATTTATTTCTAGATGTTATTAATATAATATTTGTCTATTAAAATATAATGAAAAAACGAGATAATCATCAAGTTAAAACAACTTCTCCTAGTGGCAACTAATTTAAAAGAAATTCGTGGATCCTTTCTTCTGAATATCTGTCCAAACATTTATCTAAATGTTCTTCGTCCTTAAAAAGCAATTAGAGCTATTTTGATTCGTTTTTATTGAATAAACTAGTTTGAGACATCTCCTGGAAAGAAGTAAAAAGGACTTGCGCTTCTAGGGCTAAAGAATCACCAAAAATTTGTATTTTTTTCACCCTTCTCTCTATTTAATAACTAAGTATTGAAGATAATTACCACACGCAAATATTCTTTGCAATAATATTATATTAGCTTTCATATTGTAAATCTTCTGCGTCTTTCATTTATCGATAAATTTAATTAAAAAAATTGAAAATATCTTCCTTTAAATCTCTTGAAAAAGAGAAAATGAATATCAATTATCTTGAATGTCCATAAAATCACATCTGATCCTAGGTTTTTCTGCAATACTTTTTTTATAAATCAAATTTCTCAGTAGACATATAGGAACAGGTAATAAGGAGGTTCTGATTTAATCCTAATAATTAATAAATGCAAATATGAGAGAATAATAGCCTAAGCAAAGTGTTCTATAAGTTCATAATAATAATTTAGAGACTATGGTTTAAACAGTGGATGATTGAATAAATATTTTCTATTTCTATTAAAACAATTATTTAGAATAATTAAGAATTAAAGCGAATAATTCTATATATATATAATTTTAATATTGAAGAAGCGCAAATTGATGAGTTTATTCCATGTGGTTTCCAAAATTAAAATTTTAAAAGGAGCTTTAGGATTAGGAAAAATTCAATGTTTTAAGAAAATTAAATAAATGAAATCTGTTTAGGGTTACTTAATTATTTCATTAAGCAATTTACAACCATTTTGAAAAATATATTTAAATATTTGATTTTACAAATTGTGCTTTTAAATTGTTTATTTTATCTTCATTAAGGAATGACAGGATTATTAATTATAAAAAATTATGAATGCTAACTTAATGGAATTAGCAATGATAAATTATTATAGAAAGAGTTCAATTATGTGAATTTGGGCGATCATTCTGAGTATTGTTTATGATAAAATTAAAAAATTCTGAAGCTCAAAAGACTAAGTCTATTTTTAAATTTACTCAAGCTGTTTCCGATCCAAATATACCATTAGAAGAGGTTTCAAATTCAGGACCATAGACCCATTCTAATAAAGAAATAGAGATTGACATAGATTAATTGAGTTATTAGAAGTTGTTTTCTTCTAATGAAATAGATAAAGAAATTGATTTCTTTGATTCTAGACAATCTAACTCTTAAATGGGAGTGAGTCCTGGTTTGTCGATCACGTCTTATGATTTAGAATAAACAGACAAGGCTCTAGAAATTCAACCATATGGGAGTGTTTCCTACAATTAAAGGGAGGTGCCACAAATAGTTCTGGCTCTGAGAAAGCGTAGACCTGCTCAAATTTAAATAGTTTAGACGATATCATAGAATTAAGAATCTTGCAAAACTTTATCCAATTTTTCTTTACCTGATTTATCGCCTATGCAAACTAAAAAGTTACAAGTAAAATCAGTTATGGAGTTCTCATTATTTGAAAATGATGAAGAAGAAATCTATAGTGTATTTGAAGACGAATTCAACTATTATGGCACATTGCCACAATCAAAAATAGATTTTTTGGATAATTTGCATAAATTTTTAGTTTTATATAAAATGAGATCAGGAACATTCCCAAAACAACGCGAAAACTTAGAAAATGAAATGATAATATCTATTGCAATGAATTTATCTAAAGTTGACAAATAACTTTTTAAATAATATTTTCCATCTAAAAAAGTCTTTTTCGATGATGAAAATGACTATACAAGAATTAAGAAAGTTAAACGAAAACAAAAGAGACAACTCACTTTACTTGGGACTCCTGATTTTCAATATATAAAGGATGATAGATGACATAGACAATTTATATCATTGATTAAATATAGATCAAAAAGTTTAAAAAATGAATATACGACTTGAATGTGAAATTAATGTCATTTCTTCTTTTTTCCATGTGTAGTATTAAAAGATCTGATTTTAGTGGAATCACCATCCTGAGTTGAATATTCTTAAACATTGGATTATTTTTTCCTCTTGTTTTAATCAACACATGTAAGACAAATGAACTTGATCTTAGAAATATTTTTAAGTTCTTTGTCACTTTTTCCACTGCAAGTATAATGAACCCAATTATTACAGAATTCACATAGAATATAGCCTTCATTAGGATCATATAATCTTTTGCAAATGCAATATGTTAACCATTCATTTATAGGAGGGTTAAACTCTTATAATTCTGTATTGTATTCTGCACGTGTATAGAAATGATCTTCATCCGGGACGATCGTCCCTTCAACAAACTTATCGATTGGATCGACTTTTATTTTTTAAACAAATGTAGTTGATAGAAACCATCTGGTAAGGTCAGTTAGAAAAAGGTCTTTAGTTGTGCATTCTGCAAGCTTTTAGAAATCACGGTCGTATTTATCAATATCTTTAGCTTTGTAATAAATTCGACCTTTTACGAATCCCGCCCATTCATTTTGAATCCTTATTTTTATCATTTCAGTAGTTTGAACGTAGTAAGACTACTTGCCAATTGTAAATTAAGCACATTCGGTTGGAGCCAATTTTTATTTTTAGCGAGTTAGCATGTACTCACATTCAACTAAGAGATCGGTATTTCTGAAGTAGGAGATAAAGGTTTCAAACTATTTGATTTAATCACTTATTGATTACATCTTGCTCATCAAGGCTTTTCATGATCGCTGCTTGATCTTCTTTTGAAAATTTAACAGATTTCATTTCTGCTTTCTCTTATAAAATACAAATATAATTATGATTACAAAAATACAGGATTATGATCATTTCTTGTTATTCTAATTGCTTGATGGAACATAAGCAGACGATCTTCTAGCTGCAGCCACTCTTTAAGCTGGAGTTCTCTCCTCGTCAAAATGAGAATTCCTTGATTTAGCCACTATAGTTGTTTTCTCCTTTCCAGAATTTCGCACTTCTTGTTTCTCCTCAAGAATTGGCATCAATTTAATCATCTTTGGATTTAGCACACTCTATCGCTTACTAAATAATTGTTATATAATTTTACGATCTATCAATTTCTGGATGTAATGGCTGCATTCTTTTAGGTGGACTACTCTTAGGTCTCTGAAAATCTCTGAACACAGGTATGCCATCTTCTCCATATTCCACTTCCATTATTTTAGATTCAAGGATTTCTCTGCAAGATGGTCTGTCTTATGGATTGTGGGATAGCATCTTTTGTAAGAGGACAGTCAATGAATGACTTGAATTCAGGTCTTTTTCTATTTGACCAAAGTCAATCTTCATTTCCATATTGGTCTGCTTCACTGGCTATGCGAAGAGAGGATGACCAATTAAAAGATAATAGAGAATGCAACCTAATGAAAAGACGTCGCATTTCTCATCATATGTAGCATTGTTATCATTTTCTGTCAGGAACACTTCTGGTGCCATGTATCCTGGAGTGCCGCAATATTGATACACAGCCATTCTCTATTGTTTTGGAGTAGCAATCCCAAAATCACTGATCATAATATTATTACCCACATTAATGAGTCCATACCTTTTAAGGGGAATGAAATCTCTAAAAAGAATATTATCTGGTTTTAAATCTCTATGTATTACACCCTAATCATGAATATATTGTACACCTTCAAGGATTTATCTAAATATCACTTTTGCACTCAGGAATGGAACTGGGGCATTGAAGACTTTCAAAGCATATTCAAGTGTGCCTCCCCTTGCCAAATCCAATATTAAATAGATTTATGCTTTATTTTCAAATACTTCATGTAAATTAATCAGATTTGGATGATTGAGTTTACGCATCACAATAATTTCATTTTCCACCTAATCCCTTCCTTTAGGATCCTGGAACACTTGCTTCTTGTAGAATGCTTTGGCAGCATAAGATTATTGATCATTCTTTCCTTTTGCTTCATAGACAGATGCAAATGATCCTTTGCCGATTAATTTGCTTATTTCATAATGTGCTTGATAATCTAACATATGCAACTTGTTCCTGAGGTAATCAAACCAATACATAGTTTAGAAATTGAAGTTATAAAATTCAACAGAATCACAATCATCTCTTTCGAGAGTAAATTTGTATATTTGTGTATGGAATTCATCGCCTTTCATTTATTTGTGTATTTATTTCGAAGTTTATTCAGCTTTAACAGAGAATCTCACTTCACAATTGAGTTTAAGTATATACATTTTAGTGTTCTTATTACTTATTTTGTATATGAAATCATCACTGCATAACAGTAAAGTCACTTCTTTGTGATTACTCATCTTGAAAAATGAGGTTTTGAATAGGATTTTATCCTATGGAATGGGTGCATCATATTTTAAAAAAAGCTTGGTTAATTGTTGTTATAACATATTAATATAAATTATTCAAGTCGAGTCAAAGTGATTCTTTAGCCTACAATTAGACCTTTTGTAATTTGTAAACTTGTCTATTCAAAGCTGATTTTTAAATCAAGAAACCTAATTTTGCATAAAATCTTAGTAAATGAGAACATTATTCACCACATTACCTTTAATGATTTTATCTCAATTTCGATAAATATTCATTGAATTCTTCTTACTTTAATTCTTCTGCATCACCTTTATTAAAGAACTTTTTAATTTAATTGACTGCCTCTTAAAATTATGGGTCATTCTTGGCTTTCCCTTATTAAAGTTTCTTAAATGCTTCTTTGTCTAATTCATTGAAATCAGGCTTATCTATAATGATTTGAGAGTTCTATTTCTTCTATTAAAATTACTCTTAAGTTTATGTGAATAAGGGTATTTAACCTTCAGTCTAAATCCCAATATCTATTACAACAACAGATTACAACTCTGCACGTGGTAATCTTTTCTATGATTGTCTAATTTATCTTAATTCAGGATTTAAACCATCATTTTCTGTGACTTCAAATTCTTGAATAATCTCTTCTCCTAAAGCATTGATCCTCTTCTTAATTAGAATTCTCTAACCAAATTCATCAACTCTATCTTCTTCAACTATCTTCTCATTATTCTCATCGAAATAGGATCTTTGATGAATATGTCTTTTAGCACCATTAGACAGATTAATAGTTTACTATTGATATTCAACAGAATTCTTAGTAAAATTGGTTGTCTGAATTTTCATGTTATTTTCATGATCAACCATGTGAATAGACTCTTAGCCATGTTCATCAACTAACACCTTCTGCTCAATAGTTTTCCCATTCTTGGTAATTCTTTCAATTCTTTCATTAGGTCCAACCTAAATGATAATTTGTTTACCAATTTCCACTCCATCCAAAGTGATAGTAGTTTCAATAGTTTATTTGCCATCTTCATTTTTAAAAGTCTTTTGCATTTACACCTCCTTAGTTCTCATATTCATTTTTCTTTGGCATTCAACCTATAATCCCTTTTCATTAATATAAGTGTATTTGGTCACTTAAATTTCATCTCCAAACTCATCATTATACACAGCTTCAGTTTTATCCTTGTATTGCTTCAATACAATGCTAGATCTTCTTCCATTTGGATGAATAGTGATTTCATCTATTTTCTTACTCTAATCATCACTATTCACATATATCTTCCTCATAATTTTGAGTCCTCCTTCTTTCACTTCTTCCTCATGTTGATACATTTCCCCATTGTCATCTTTCAAAACCTGCTTAGTAATTGATTCCACAACTTCATGCTGACTGTTTCTTTTTATAATCTTGATCGTATCCTGCCCATATTTCTATTTCTCCAATATTCTCATCACACTACCATTCTCAGTTGTCCTCTCCTCAATAATGGATTCCTTATGATCTAATCTTTTAGCTGACAATCTAATGCCTACTGATTCTCCCTTGTCCTCATATAACAGTTATCCATTCTGTTAATATACTTTATATTAATGTTTTCCGTCTGCCTATTGAGCAATCCACTCCTCTTCTAATTACTTATTGCCATCAACAGATTTCACTCTCACAATCTTTTTAGCCTATGCTGTATTAACTTCATATTAAGTAACATCATCTGATTTCTAAACTACCTTAACCTTTGAAGTTCCATACTTAGCCACAATCCATTCATTCTCATCTATAGTTTGTTCCTTTGATTTTATCTACTTAATCAATTCCTCTTATTCCAACATAATTTCTTATTGGGGATCACTTTATCTGGCTCTACTTTTGATTATTTCCCCACTCTCTACATCTACTACTACCTCCTCTATCACTTATAAACCATTAATCTCTTTAACTCTAAATTCTATTCTCTTATTCTATAGTAATTCTGGATCAAATTCAGGATCATATTCGATAATACCTGCCTCGATTGCCTTTCTCTTGTGTTCCTACAATTACACTTACTTAATGATATCAGCCAAAGGAGGAAGATTCTCTTTCAACTCCTTCGATTTAAATTCCTTAGTTGCTTCAATCTGTGTTATTTTTTGTTGTAAAACCTACGTCACATGTTACAAAGATTATTAAGCAAAATATTTAACTTTTAAGGCAGGAGTATCTTAATTGACATCTGAGAATATTTCTGTTTATTTTTGACATGCCTTAATTCCTTCTTCAATAATTGATTTAACATTATCATATTGAGAATGCAAATAAAAATAATTTACAAAATGATTTCGCAATTCTGATATTGCTTATAGTGAGAGTTTAGATGGAAGAGAATCAGTTTGAGCTTCGGCATCAAATGTTTCTGGTTTACTTATGGTGATTTCATTAGTATTTATATTCTGTAGCAATTCATCCAACTCAACTTAACAGGCTTTTGATGTCTTATAGACAAATTATTCGTCATCATCTGATAATTTTCTAATCTTTCTTTCCAGCACTACATGTTCCATTTTAGAATTCAATTCAACTCCATCTCTTTTCAATTAATCCAAGTATTTCTTGTAGTGTGCTTATTTAGGATCTTACTTAGATGGCATCTTACGGTACTGATCACATAGTGAACAATTGATCAACCTTAAAGATCTTCTTCTTTAGGCTCTTTATTAAAATAGTTTTCTGGTCACTTCATCAAAATCATTGTCTTTGAGACACTTGATTAATTAGGTAATCAATTAAAACACTTTTATAGTTTAACCTCGAAATTCCTCCCTAATGTAAGGTACAATTGATTAAATCACTATCCAAGATATCGTATGAACAGAATGAAACACATGTTATAATTTGTCTTGCTCTATTTTTAGAACATCATCACCTAATTTCTTGAGAATCACATCCAATTTGTGAGCCAATTCTTTTTCCATTTTATAATTTTAATAATATTTTTTATTGTTTCAAAATTGTTTTGACAATAGATACTTTGGAACCTCATTAAATTTCGGAGGGATATTGTAAGCACCTGGACCAGGAATGATATCCTTTTTGATTAAGCCTTAACGAATGTCTTTAGAGAATCCCCATTAAGGACCTTCGAGAGATGATTTAACAGAATATTATCCAGGTCCTGGTAAGTACTGCGTTAATAATTATTTAGTCCTATGTTCTGGTACAATTTTCACTGAACCTTCCTTGTTCTTACACACTGAATCATCTGGACTGTACTATCCTGGCCCTGGAATATAGGCTGAACTATTGGGGTTATACTTTGACCCCTTCATTGAGACCATCTAAGTGTTTTGATTCTAAGGTATCGAATATTATCCAGGTCCAGGAGTGATTGTCACTGAATCATTGATATCCTTCCTCAACGCTTGAGGCATCTTGAAGGATGGAGCTGACTTCTATAAAGAACTTAGACTATCCAATCTCCTACACTTAATTAATCAATTAATTACTCTTTATAATATTTTCCAGGTCCAGGCACCAATTTATCCATGAGATTTGATGAGCTCCTCAATTCAGAACCAATCTTATAAGATGGATAATTGGATTTGATTGTTGAAATATCCTAATCATATGCTCCAGGGCCAGGTTGAGTTGTGCTGTAATCTTTAGTGCCCAGTTTCTATTTGATTGTGAAGTTTTTGGATAAATTGAGTAGACTTTTTAGATGGTATGCTCCAGGTCCTGGTTATAAGTCTTATTTCCTTAATTCTGGAGATCTCTGAGATGTTCCAATCACCCAAGAAGGCTAAGACTTCTCTTATAACAACTTGACTGCCTTGTCAATATTGTATTCTAAAATTAATATTCTAATTTACATCCAGGTCCAGGAGATATACCGCCTTCCAGAGATGTTAATCGTGGTTAAGTTGGAAATTTAATTGAGTTGTTGGAGATGTAAGAACTGTTTAAATCATATTGTCCAGGACCAGGTATGATATCCTTTTAGGATGTATGATGTTTTAGACCGAGAGTGTACATTGGCTATTTTCTGTATACAGAACCGAAGCTTTCATCATCGTAGTTTCCTGGTCCTGGAGATTATGAAACTTATTTCAATTCATGTTTTCCACTTATGGTGTATTTTGGTCCATCTGCTATTTTAGATTCATATCCATATTGTCCTGGTCCAGGTCCTATTGATGTTGATCTACCTGCCCTTTAGGCTGCTCCTCCAATACTACTCTAATAAGTGGGGTTTACGTCCATTGAGGAGCTTGTATTTTGGATACCAATTTGGGAAGATAGGCATTGGGAGCAGGTGCAATTGTTTTGAGAGCAGGATCTGATCTTTTGGCTTAACCAATCGAATAAACCATTCTTTATTTATAAAATTAATGTCAATAAATATTAAGAATATCAATAATTTTCTATACAATTTTGAGTTTTCTCCATAATATTGATGCACTCATCGATCCAGTCTCTTACCTCTTAATTATTAATATTTTAGTATAAGGTCAATAATTTATCTTAGATGTTGTGTATATTTAATTGATTCATGATGTAAACCTGTGATTTGACTTTATTATCTCCAGGAACCTATAGTTAAACCGTATAGTTATCAATAGAGTGTAATAAGATCCACAAAGATTTCAGAGTGGATATTAATATTTCATTGTCTAAATATTCCAATATCCGTGAAATTAGATTCAAGATCTAATTGCTTATGAAAATTTGATTGATCTCAATCTTTTCATATTGTAACATGCTATGAATCAAGTTAACTCCATTCAGAATCTACTGTTGTTCTGTTTATATGGTTATTGATATGATTTTCTCTATTATCAAAGGTGTTTTAGATAAGGAAATAGCAAAATACTCATTCAAATTACATAGATTAGCCAATGACATCATTGATCTCACTCTATACTCCTTCTAGTAAGATGACAAGTATGTAATATATATCTCCATTATATGATATTTATTGTCCAACTTCTTGATTTAATCGAAATCATTTAAGTTACTTAGTGAAAATATGATCTCTAAGGAAGTAGAATGATGTTCCAAATCTTGTCCCTATAAAATAATGACAATAATTTTAGAAAAAGAATCTAAATCAATAATTAATGGTATCGCATTAATTTGATATTGACAGAGATTCCTGATGGCACTCAAACTATGGCTAATGTCTTTGATGTCAGAGGTTTACAATTATTTATCAATAATTTGTAAGGATAAGTGCAACTCTTCTTTGTTCAGATATTCTCTATTGGCTGTCAAAGTATCCAATACCCAGACTATTGTGTTCAGATTCATCGACATTTGTAGCAGATGCTTAAATCCAAAATGCTATTTGAATTTTTGAACCAATATTTATTAATCATAGAATGCATTGCCTAGAGCATACAAACACTAATAATTAAGCTCAATCATACTGAATCAACCAAGATAGCATTCTATGAAGTTAGCAATCTCCCAAGATTCTTAATAATCACATCAGCAAGTACATTCAACTTAGGGAGATAGGATTAAAAGTACAATCTTGAATTTTTATCCATAATACCAAAAAAATTAGCTAAAATAGTGGCTGCTTCAGCCTATAATTAAGATGCCTGATCGTATTGTTCATTCAATAGAACTAGAATGTATCTACATTACATTATTGGTTTTACTCGATAAAATCATTCTTAAACAAACAAAGTGAGAAGGTCTCTTCTCCATAATCAAAATTCTGTAACATTCTCAAACTCATTAAATTATACAGGGTTTTATCTATTTCATCAGGTTATCGGTTTCTGTAGATATCAATACATTGTTTCATCAATTCTGTGATGTAGTAATCTAATTACTGATTTTGTATTAAAATTCGATACCTCAAGATTCATTTAGATGTGTTCGTGTGTTTCGCTTAATTTTTGTATGATTCTTTTAGATTTGAAGATCTCCTCTCTCTTTTCTTTTCTAATTTGAATGTGGAACTGTTCCTTCTTGTTTTAAAGTAACAAATTAGACGACGTATTTTAATTAGTTTACATTTAATTATTATTAAATTCTCATCAACCATTGTAGATGTACTTTCTAATTAAGTATCCATTAAATTTTTTCAATTATTCCTAATTAACAACACCGCCTAAAAATTTACATCTGTGAATAAATTTTACATTTTTTATTTTAAATGGGCTGTTGTTCAAGTTAAAGACATAGTGCAAGAAAAAAAACATATTTTACTACTAACATTAGAACATTTTACAGATTTGGAGCTGTGCTTGGGAAGGGATCCTTTGGGACAGTAAAGGTTGGATATAAAGATGGACCCGATGGAGAATAAGTGTATGCCATAAAGACCATAAATAAAGTAAGAGTAGCCGATAAAACATAAATGATTTAAGAGGAGTTTGAAATACTGAGAAAAATGGATCATCCCAATATCGTTAGATTCTATGAAATGTATGAGGATGATATGTTTATTTATTTCGTGATGGAACATTGCAAAGGTGGCAATCTACTAGAGAGAGTATTATCAAAAGGTACATAAGAAATTTGAAAATAATTTATAGGCAGCTTTGATGAAAACAAGGCCTGTGTAGTAATGAGGAAGCTGTTTTCAGCAATAGCCTATTTGCATAGTTAAGGCGTGATGCATAGAGATTTAAAGCCAGAAAATATTTTATTATCAAATGAAAAAGATGACGCAGAGATCAAAATAATAGATTTCGGTTTAAGCAAGAAATTAAAGGAATCAGACAAAGACAGAAAGAAACAATTGCAGAGGAAGTAAAGTTAAGTTGGCACTCCATTGTACGTAGCTCCTGAAGTGGTCACTGGAGTGTAATTTAATAAATTTAAGTTAGGTATAATTAGAAGTGTGATGATTGGGCTGTTGGTTGTATCATGTACATTGTATTGTGTTCTGAACCACCTTTCTTTTCGGAGCACTTGAAGGAATTACTCTAAAAGATACAGTTTAAGCCACTTGCATTTCCTCAAGAGGAATGGAAGGACATTAGTTAGGATTGTAAGAAGATAGTTTAAGGATTGCTTCAGAAGGATCCAGAAAAAAGATTGACTTGTTCGGAAGCTTTGAATAGTGATTGGGCTAAGAAGGCGTATCGTAAGCCGTTGGAAATAAAAATCAATTAGAAATAGGGGAACATCCCTCAATCGAACGATTGCACTCCTGTGAATACATCTAATATTAAGGGGTTGAAAAGATATGCCAAAAGTAAATAATTCAAAAGGGAAGTGCTCAGAATACTGATCAATCAATTGAATGATAAGTAGATTGACAAATTAAGTTAGAAGTTTAAGGAATTAGATAAGGATGAGGATGGGTTTATTACCCCTTAGGAATTGTCTTAAATTATGGCTAAATTAGGGTTTGAAACTACAAAAAATGAAATTGAATAATTAATTCGTAATATGAATCCAGAAGAGTAATAGGCTTTGCAGATCAAGTACTCTTAATTTTTGGCTGCAACTCTGGATTTGAAATAGTATTTGAATAAGGAAAGATTGTGGAGTTTGTTTCGTTATTTTGATGTTTAAGATAAGAAATACATCACCAAGGAGGATGTTTAATATGCTTTAAAGAGAGAAGGGAGGGAGGAGATGGCTTCAGATAAGATTTTAAGTGATTTGATGATCCACGATGGGAAAATGACATATAAAGATTTTTGTTAGTTGATGCATGATGACATGGAAAGTGATTAATTCTTTGAGTATTTCGAAAGACTGCACGCTTCTCCTGAAAAGCACAGAAGTATTAGTAAAACTTGATACTTATATATATGTATGATTATGGTCATTTATTTCAATTGAAATAAGTTCATTAACTTTTCTGCGATGTTTTCAGATTTACTGACTATTATTTATAAATAATGAATAAATTTACTTTGAGATTTCCTTTTGAATTAGAGCAAAAATATGAAGATGCCACAAGAGAGTCTTCGTTGTCACATTTTAAATCGTATCATCCATTGCTAATAATGATCAATCTAGGTGTGGCTATCATTCAATTGCAACAAGGATAACTGACAAATGGAATATTGCTATCTATAAGCACCATAATTCTCATAATACAATTTCCTATAGTGTGTAGGATGAAGCAGAACAAGAATATTTGCAGCGTGTTTGTTTTTAACAATATCATAATGACTGTAGTTTAGTTGTTTGTTGATAAGAATACGAGCAATTATAATAATTTGTACGTTGCTGGATGTGCAATTACAATGATCAACATAACCTTATTGGAACNTTGTATCATGTACATTGTATTGTGTTCTGAACCACCTTTCTTTTCGGAGCACTTGAAGGAATTACTCTAAAAGATACAGTTTAAGCCACTTGCATTTCCTCAAGAGGAATGGAAGGACATTAGTTAGGATTGTAAGAAGATAGTTTAAGGATTGCTTCAGAAGGATCCAGAAAAAAGATTGACTTGTTCGGAAGCTTTGAATAGTGATTGGGCTAAGAAGGCGTATCGTAAGCCGTTGGAAATAAAAATCAATTAGAAATAGGGGAACATCCCTCAATCGAACGATTGCACTCCTGTGAATACATCTAATATTAAGGGGTTGAAAAGATATGCCAAAAGTAAATAATTCAAAAGGGAAGTGCTCAGAATACTGATCAATCAATTGAATGATAAGTAGATTGACAAATTAAGTTAGAAGTTTAAGGAATTAGATAAGGATGAGGATGGGTTTATTACCCCTTAGGAATTGTCTTAAATTATGGCTAAATTAGGGTTTGAAACTACAAAAAATGAAATTGAATAATTAATTCGTAATATGAATCCAGAAGAGTAATAGGCTTTGCAGATCAAGTACTCTTAATTTTTGGCTGCAACTCTGGATTTGAAATAGTATTTGAATAAGGAAAGATTGTGGAGTTTGTTTCGTTATTTTGATGTTTAAGATAAGAAATACATCACCAAGGAGGATGTTTAATATGCTTTAAAGAGAGAAGGGAGGGAGGAGATGGCTTCAGATAAGATTTTAAGTGATTTGATGATCCACGATGGGAAAATGACATATAAAGATTTTTGTTAGTTGATGCATGATGACATGGAAAGTGATTAATTCTTTGAGTATTTCGAAAGACTGCACGCTTCTCCTGAAAAGCACAGAAGTATTAGTAAAACTTGATACTTATATATATGTATGATTATGGTCATTTATTTCAATTGAAATAAGTTCATTAACTTTTCTGCGATGTTTTCAGATTTACTGACTATTATTTATAAATAATGAATAAATTTACTTTGAGATTTCCTTTTGAATTAGAGCAAAAATATGAAGATGCCACAAGAGAGTCTTCGTTGTCACATTTTAAATCGTATCATCCATTGCTAATAATGATCAATCTAGGTGTGGCTATCATTCAATTGCAACAAGGATAACTGACAAATGGAATATTGCTATCTATAAGCACCATAATTCTCATAATACAATTTCCTATAGTGTGTAGGATGAAGCAGAACAAGAATATTTGCAGCGTGTTTGTTTTTAACAATATCATAATGACTGTAGTTTAGTTGTTTGTTGATAAGAATACGAGCAATTATAATAATTTGTACGTTGCTGGATGTGCAATTACAATGATCAACATAACCTTATTGGAACATTATGATTTCATTTGGAATGCCATTTCACTCACTATTGTAATCACAATACGGTTGATATACGTGATATATTATTTTAAATTTGATGGAATGGCTATCATTTACATGGGTGTCTCCTGTTATTTATACATTCTGATGTATCGCAAAGCCTACGTGAGGAGAGCACTCTTTTTGTAATATGAAAATGAGAAGGAAATTAGTAATTATACTTATTATATCTAAAGGAAATATTTTGGACGAAATAATAAAGGATGTCTATATACATTTTAAATTCGACTAAGATTCATTTCAATTCGAATTGAAGTATGCAAATTAATTAGCACAACAAAGAATTGGCATCCAAGGCAATCAAGACCTCAAGGATTTCCTCCATCATTATTCTATCTATGATTCTAAATAATAGTAGCAATGCGAAATTCAGAATAAACCTCGAAATGCTAATTTGTAACATAGTACAGGAATGGACTGCATGAATGTGGGACAATACTTGTATGAAATGATGGTGGCTCTCAAGAAGAATTCCTCACAATTAGAAATGGTTGTGAAGGATAATTCAACTCATCAGTTATATAATGTTCGTTGTTTCTAATACAGTGTAATTGACAAAGAAATTATTATGCTAATGGAACAGAAATCTGGCATTATGGAGGAAGACAGACAACTGAAATTGAAGGATCAAGAAATTAAGTTACTTACTAAACAATTAATTAAAATAAACATAAGAACAAAAAAACAATTAAATTAATTATGTTCCTTACTAGAAAATTGTGAGTCCAACCCATACTTCAAGATTAATGAAAGCACAGTCAATGCCCAAATCATCTCGAACACTAAAATTCAAATGATATTAGATGCCTTTCAAATCTATTATTATAGGAGAGAGTAAGAATCATTATTAGACATATTCCCTCTTAATCAAATTGTTTATAAATGCTTAACCATTATGAATATAATAGCTGAAGTTGAGGATAAACTAATCACTTATGAGTCAGAACTAACTGAATCAGATATTATTACTTCCATTTCCAATATCGTTTACTTTATACTATAGAATCTCTTATACTTGTTTCTTGTTTAGTAGAACCATAAAAGCATCAAATTTACCTTGAGAAATGTTGATAAGGAAAAAGTGGTGGTGTTCAATTTTTACATTGATGGACTTCTATCTTTAGAGTTCTTGAAGTAGAACTCATTCATTATGTCCATGGTTTATAAAGGATTACAGATTATTGGACCCAAGTCTGAAATTATAACAACATCTGACATTGTTAATAACACTTAAAGTAAATTATACTATAATTTTAGATCCATACTTAATTTAAGTTAAAATATATAAGAATCTTCACAGCATTATCAAATAATAATAATGATATAATTGTATTTTTATTTTATTATATATTTTTATGAATTAAACATAAGCAAACCAAACTATCTCAAGTAAGATAAGAGGAAAAATGTCATTCAATGATGGCTGACCAAATATTGATCCAAGAACTATTATTGAAGAACTGAAAAGACATTATTAATTTGATGCCAATTTTAAATAGTGTTACATTATTCTCAATATAGACTGTTTCAGATGTAGAGGATAAGAAATATAATGAGAATTTTGATTGTTTGATAGAGATAGTGATGAAGGAATTATAAGAACTATTGATCTCTATTGATTATGTTTTGATGAATACGAATTAGGTGATTACATAAAGAGTTAGAGGATTCTGAAGGTTAAGGTATCAGATAAGATGCCTTGTTCATTTTGTCAGTAAGAAAAAAGAGGGAGCAGGATGGAGAAGAATAACTGATTGGAGGTAGAATGGTGAATTTAAGGATTAGCCTTTAAATCAGTAGATCTAGAAAACACAGGGTATAATATTAGAGTGAGCAATTTAAGGAATTGTCAATGACTATGGAGTATAGATTTAATGAGAATGAAGCAGATGAGTATTTGAAATTTATAGATCCAAAAAATGAAGGCAATTACTCTATATTGATATTGTTAAGAAAATACTTAAATGAATTGTTATACATAGATAATAAACTCATATATATATTGCAAAGACGGCTATTGGTAACCATATTGGTAGTGCGAAGAGTTCAAAATAATGACAATCATTATAACAATCCATGACCTTGACCCATGTCATATAGCCATTGGTTCTGCATTAGATATAATCTGACTCACTAGACTTCTCTGAAATGCAGGTAGTAAAGTTGTTATAAGATAATCTATGGTTTTTAGAATTGCCAATTACCTGCAATCGGTGTCAATGCCACAATTACTTCTTACGGGTTCACATGTGTTTTAGACGCAATCCATAACTTCTTCCAAGTAGATGTCTGTTGCTTAAAAGGTAGAAAATATAAAGGTTAGTAAAAGAATGTTCTTGAGCATTAGTGATAATAAAAATAATTATTTTGCAATAATGTTTTATAAAGTAAAAAATTCTGAAGTTGAAGGATAACATTAATTAGCAGAGATTGTCCCAGTAATAATAAGTAAATTTCGATTGCTCATAGCTGTAAAACAATGCTTACCTATTAGATTCTTTTGTCCTTATTGTCATGCTTCGCATTTGCTTTAATTTTATAATGGAATCAACGACTTTACCAATATTTTCTATTCATCAAAACAACCGAATACGATTGTACACATTACCTTGTATCAAATTCAACTAATGAAAAAATGGTTTGTAAGAAAATTCGTATAAACAACAATTCCTATTTTACATATAGGTAAAGGTTATTTAATTTTTAAACAGATTTCTTAAATATAAGTTGAAGGACAATTTCTTCTAACCAGTGAATTACATTGAGTCAAGTGTGTCTCTTGATGAGAAGTCCAAAAATTTAGATGTATTGTTGAATACACAAGCATCTAGAGAGATCAGACAGATCATTTATGGGAACAGTTAACTGCAAATACCCATAAAATCGATATTCACTTATCTATTTTAGGAATTAACTAGTCCATTCTACATCTTATAATACTTTTCAGTATTGTTGTGGATAGCAGAAGGTATAATTATCGATCTACTTAGGATTTATCATATTTGCAATTGTCCTGCTATCCTTTTCTTTTTTGGCTTGCATAATCAACTATTACCTTATGAGAAGGTCGAGAATCTAGTTGTAATAATTGGCAACAATCCAATAGTCAGTGACTTTGAAGGACAATTCAATAATACAGGGGAGTGATTTAGTGGTAGGAGATTTATTCTATGTCCATGACAACCAATAGCTAAATTGTGATTCCATATTAATCTCTGGAGATGTGATGGTAAATGAGGCAACTCTAACTGGCGAATCCATTCCTGTTCCAAAATAATCAATTAAGGAATTAACAAATGAGATTTCATAGAATACTCTATTTGAAGGTACCAAAGTCATTTAAGTGTCTCAATATCAATAGAATATTGCTTTGGTAATAAGGACAGGCTATAGTTCAGTGAGAGGGTAGTACTTTAGGAATGTAATATTTCCACCTCCTCCTTCCAGATAATTCTACCTCTAAGCCTGTAAATTTTTGTTGATTCTTGGTCTCATTATTCTAACCATCTTCACATTGCTCTATCTTACACAATATCAATATATGAATTATTCATCGAAATTGATAATAATTAGGTAAAATAACCCTTTTCTATTTAAGATATTTAGATGTAGTTACTTGGATTGTCCCACCGGCATTGCCAATTTTCTTCTCTTTAGCACAAGCAATATCTTTATTAAGGTTGAAATCAGAGGATATTATGGGATCTAATCCTATAAAGGCTGAAGAAGCAGGTAAGATTGACACAATTTGTTTTGACAAAACTGGCACTCTGTCTACTTTGGGGTTGCAAGCACATGATTATTATCCACAAAATGATGAAAACTTAGACATTATGGCTTGTTGTCATCATTTAGCAATTGTGAAAAACGAACTAGTAGGAGATCCATTGGAATTAGAAATGTTTAAGAAGACAAATTGGAACATTAGTTTTGATGATCAAAAGTATTTTCAGGTGACAAATTCCCTAAAAACATTTAAAATTATACGTATTTTTGAGTTCAGTTCTCATCTTTAAATGATGAGTGTTGTGGCTCATAATATAAATGACAACACCTACACTTTATTTATTAAAGGATCACCTGAAAAATTGATTTAAATGTCAGTTAATTAATTGAATAATACCATCCAGGAACAATTGTAGATTAAGACTTTTAATGGACTTAGAGTCATTGGATTAGGTTATAAGGGATTGCTTCCTGATTAGATTAATTTGGATAGAAATGTTCTAGAGAGTTAAATCAATTTTTCAGGAATCTTTACCTTAGAGAACAGTTTGAAGAAAGATACAAGTCATGTGATAGAAGAATTGCTGGATTCTAATTTAGATATCAGAGTCATATCTGGAGACAATGCTTTAACTACAACTCATTGTGCATTTGAATCTAAAATAATAGAGAATAAAGCCAATACTCTAATTATAGATTATGATCAATCGACTGATTCCTTATTGATTCAAGATTTAAGATAGTAAATCCCCTCCTCTAGTCGATCCTCATGCGATGGCAAACCAGGATCGCAGTATAATTTCATCTTGACATAATTAGATACAATTTATAATAATGATTGCAATTATGCCATCACAGGTAATTTGTGGAGTGTTCTGATGCAAAACAAAGTGAATGAGGTCTCAATCAATTAATCAAGTGACATATAATAGTATAACCAATTAAAGTAGATTGACGAGATTGATCAAAAGTCTATTGAGTGTTTGAATAAGGTGATCAGAAAAACTAAGATATTTTCTAGAATGAAACCACATCAAAAGAAAGAGATCGTTTAATATTTATAGACTCAACTGAATAAGTATGTTATGATGGTGGGAGATGGAGCAAACGATTGTGTAAATATAATCATTTCATTATTAGTCAGCCATAGCAGAGTCACTTGTGGGTGTGTCCTTCAGTTCCTCTGATGCCTCATATACATCTCCTTTCAGCAATAGGTCTGACTCCATTAAGTGTGTCATCTCTATTCTACTCTAAGGAAGAGCAACCAAGAGGATCATCATTGAACTATTCCAATACTTAGTACTCATCAGTGTCTTAAAATTTGCTGGAACTGCTCTCCTGTAATTTCAAGGTATGAATTTTGGGGATTTCCAATATATCTTCATGAATTACATGTCAAGCGTTCCTGTCCTAATTCTAATGACCCTGTCATCTAAATCTGATAAATTGACTCCATCAAAACCTAATGATGATGTATTTGCCATTCCAAACCAATTACAATTTTACAACATCTTCATCTTTACATCCTTAGGGTGTATCATTTTATCCGCAATTGTGATGCAACACTCTGAACAACCATCTATACCTTCTCCTATTGAAACTTACATTAGAGAAGGCCCACTGAATTCAGTAATGATGCTAGCCAATCAGTACTACAATATGCTCATTTGCATTATTTTATATCAATCTCATCCTTTTAAAAGTAATATGTCATATCTAATATAAGATAAATTCTATTAAAATTATCCTTTGACCATTTGGATACTTGGATGTTTAATTATAGCAGTTGTCACCAACTTTAGTAATTCCTCTAGAGGATGGCTTTCTATTGTTAATATCAATGATGAAATGTAACACCTTTATTACTATTCAAGTTTCGATCACAGCGATCTTATTGCATTTTCTGTCATTATTTGTACAAGCATTTTATGTTAAATATGTTAAATCACAATGTAAAAAGTATTTCCAACTATTAAACCTATTCAAAAATGACATATTCAAAAATATATTTAATTAAAGTAATTCAATTAAACTATCATAAATTTATTCATTGGTCTAATCATCAATTATTGAATATTAATAATAAAATATCTTGAAGGTCACGAAATTCGATGTTTTGTAGCTCCTTTAGCAAAACCTTGACTTATTTTTGTTGTTGTGCTCAACAACAATAAGAAGTAATGTTCTACATTCATTTTTCAATTTGCCCTAAGGTACTACGATGGATTTCATATTGATTTGAAGATTGAGTTGCTTCGTTTGGATGATTATGTAATTTTAACGAAAAGGAAAAATCGTATAATTCACAAAACCATTGATTTTATTGATTAATTATGGGGATTAAAAAGAAGAAAGAATATTAAGTAAAATCGATTCTAAACCATAATCTTTTATAAAATTTTATATATATTGATATCTCATTGAGGATATTTAGGTTTTGCAACTTTTAGTAGCTTTTATTTAGATAAATAAAGTGTGTTTTACCCAAAATTATAAAACCTAATCATTTATATTTTTTTCTGTATATTTTCAATAATCATATTTAGTTTATCATTTTATGATAATTTTGTTTCGATTTTTTAGTAATTATTGTTTTAATCTTATTTCACGAATATTAATTATTTATCATGTTATATTTAAAGCACTCCGACTTCTTTGTAAAATTTTGGCCTAACTTTAAGTAAGTATGTTGTATAAAGATACTCAATTTTTAATCTTTAAGATAGCTTTAACTCCATTTAGTTTACGAAATTTATTTTATAAATATGGAATTCTCTTGAATTATCTAGGAAAACAGCAAAGTCATCATTTTTCATAAAGCATGTGTCAATAATAATCTCTTCATCTATTATTTTGTTAAAAGGTTATATCTATTATTGCCATTAATCAAGTTTAAAAATTGAGATAGTCTAACCATTAATAGCAGCGCCTAATAATGAATAGTTTAAGTTAATGCTTAAGTGGGCTATTGACTAATCATTTTCATTAGGGAATATATTATTCTTTCTTAAACATTTCCTATCGTAATACCAAAAGTGAATATGATTTTTACTTTATGTAATTAATAGATTATTATTATTGCATAGAATGATGGACTGAATAGAAGAATCGTGGTCCTTTTATTGATAAAAAGATCTATATTTCCCATCAAAATTCTATTCCCATACTTGAAATGATCCGTCATAACAACCAACAAAAAATTTTTATTATCCTTTATCTTCAGTTACACAAGTAATTATAGCGTTTTTATCTTCAATGATTTTTTCTGATTTAATTCGATCGTTTTCCAATGTAATCATGTTAACTATTGATTTTTCTACAATGAAAAAATAGTTGTCTTCCCAATTAGGCTCAATCAAAAATACTGAACTATGTTAATAATTTATTTCATCGATCATCTGATCATCTAATGAAGAGTAATCAATTTTCTTAATTTCTTATTAATGTTATCTATTGAGCACATTGATATCATTGCACATATTTAAAAAAAATATTTGAGATTCCTTTTACCATAAATTAATTTCTTTTTTCAAGGCTTCTGCATCCTTTGATTTATTTTGAGTGATACTTTAAACTACTTATCTCAATTCTGATAAATTAGAATTTTCTCCAATTTAAATAGACAGATATGGTCGACTCTCAAAAATGCCTTTGAATTTACTTTCGATCCGTTTAAGATTTTATATTTTCTTTTCCTTGTATTCAAGCAGAGGTTTGAACTAAATACCATTTTACCTGACTTCCTCTAATCATCATCTAGCTATCTTAAATCTTCCAAAACGCCACCTTAAAATTTTTCAGAAGCACATTTCTTACAAAGCAACATTTCTTATGGATCAACATTAAGTTCAAAGCTCACATATTTAATAAAATTTCCTTGGTGCAAAGGACACACCAATTGTGGATTTTGCATAAATAGAATATAAATTTTAATAATCATGTTTGGATATATTATTAGCAATTAATTACTTGCTAAATGAATATCCAAAAATTAACTATAATAGGTACTCTATCTCTTTGAATTAGTTATTGATTGCCTTTGATTGAATAGAAATTCAATGTAGAGAATTAAAAATCAAGTACGAAGAGAAAAATAGTGGCAATTAATAATATTAATATGAATCAATTCTGAAATCTACTCAAATTTTACATTGCTGTCTGTAAATTATTCTAATCCTCAAATAATAGAGCTAGGTGATCTTTTTCGATTATTATATTTAGGTGCAAGATTTCTGCTTCAGAGTAAAATAATTAGATTTCTGATTAATCCAAAAGATTTTAAATGCTGTTTTAATGAATGAAGAATATTTGCTATTCGCATATAAAAAATATTTTATTCTATCCCTTCCAAACTACGTCATGTGAACTAATTATGCGAAATTTTATTTTAGAGATTTATTTGTTACAATCACATTTCTTGGCCTACTTTAATTTTTATTGATGCTAAGCTTGTTATTGATTGAAAACTTTATACAACCTGGTTGATTCATATATTGGCCTTTTTATTCTTATCTCATTCCAGTTAGTTAATTTTACCAGATTAATCATGAGTTTGTTGGTTAAATATTAACTTACCATATGGAAAAAAAACTTTGAATCTCCAAGAACATATTACATAAGTATTCTATTAACAAGATTGGAAGGCGTACTTTAAAAGTTCTCTTTAACAAAATGTTATCGTTCTAATTAATAGTTATCCTTCAAGTAAGAAATTTTCATTTTCATCGGACATAATATTAGCCTTCTCACAAATATGTTTATCTATTTCAATTAATTTTTTTAGAGTGCCTTTTCAACTTTGTTTTTGTTAAGCAATTTATAAATGTAATTACCTTTCTCTTTCAAAGTACTCTAAGAAGTTAATTATTCATAAAGTTAGGCCTGTATTTATTCATATTTTTCTAATAATACTTTATCCATGCAAAATTGAAAATTTCCAAGATTTATTTTGACTAAATCCAAAAAATAATGAGATGAAGCCATTGCTCCTATTTTAAATTCAAACTCCATAGAATTTTATTATTATGAAACCTCAGAAAATAAAATAGTTTTTGATTCAGACATTTTCTTAGATTACGCATCTATTTGCATCTTTTACAATTTGAAATTTATCTATTTTTAATTAAGTTCGTTCGATGAATAAGTCATAATGATATTATCAAAGAAACAAATGAGTAGTTCTTTATAATCATTTTTTAGATTTTCAATATAAGAAATTGAACAACCTACTATCTGCGTCTTAAGATCAAAATGATATTTAATTTTCTCTTACTATATTTATTATTGTATTTAACTTTACCATGCTTGTTAAAAGTCCTTAACTATAAATTACTTTTAATTGCCTACTTTAACAACAGCATAATCGAATTTTTATCCATTAATTTCAAGATTTCCAGTTAAACCAACCTAATCCAACTTCAATGCAAATTAAATTGGATTATTCCAACTCATCGTTAAAATTTTTAGATTAACTGGATATATAAATTCTTTGTCAGTTTAATGAGTATTTGCTAATGGATATCGATCTCCACACGATAAGGTTTCATTGTCACTTTTTAATAATATTTATAAGATTTTCGATTCATTAATTATCATATATGGATAATCTTGTTGATTTTGAATATCATCAATAATCAAAAAGTTTTCATTATTTTACTCCAAAATAGTAATTTTTAAAAACTTTCTTATCTATAGATTTACAGATCTAACAAGGATAATAAATTGTTATTGAACCATAATGTTGAATCTTGCTGTTTATAAAACTATGTCATCAAAAATCAGTTTTAAAGAACATCCATAAGTAAAATCAGGATTGTTTAAATGTTCCTGATTCTAAAATTATAAAGGTTTTTTAATATGGGATTCCAATAAGATTATTTAATCTTCAAAACAAAGATAAATTGGCTAAGCCATTTTATTGAATGCTACATATTTGTAAAAAAGTTAAAAGAATGGAACTGTGTATTCTCCAAATTATCTAAATTATTTTTCTATTTGAATTGGAAGAAATTAAGTTGAATGATTTACTTTTTTTTTGAGATTTATAGTTTCTAATTTAATGATATCTGACAAAATTACTGGCTATGATTTTAAATTAGTATTTCTTTCTTCTAAAACCAGATTTTACTTTTCTTAGATATTTTCAAGTACAATCAATTAAAAGGAAGTATTAGACTTTTACCCTCCCAAAAGCTCTTAATTCTTTTCAGTTCCTTGATAAAATATTAGATCTAAATCTGTGTTGTTAATTAAGTAAGGCGAATTAAAAAGAATAGCAAGTCTATGTCTTCCATAGTTATCTACATTTGGTTTGATTAATAACATTACATTTAATTGTCTTCTATCTACATTTAATTACCATTTTTCATCTTCCAGTATGACATATCTCCCTTTCATTAATTCGTCAAATGAATATTGTATTGATTAATAATATCGATCAATCTTAAAACTGAATAGGTAATCTTTTGAAGGATTGATTTCACAATCCTCAATTATTTCATTCTACATTATATCGAAATTCAGGAATTGTTTTATTTCAGGACAGTGCTTATCAATTGTAATTTTAAAAGGTGTTTGATTAATAAATTCTACTACTGGAGTAATTGAAATTATTGATCTGTCCATCATTATAGGGTCTTGTAAAGACTTCAATCTAAAGTGTTTATTTTTCAAATTCAAGATTTCTGAATTTCCTTTTTTTATTTTTGAAGAAATATCCTAATAACTATAATTTTCAGAGGTAAGCTTATCTTAAACTAAACACAACCAACCTTTTTACATTGGATTTGGAATAATGAAAATATTAGTGTACTTTTAAAATTTCTGAAATTATTATTACTATAAACCTTTAGTTAAATTGATAATTTCTTGATTGGAAATTTTAATTTATAAATCAAAAGGACACAAATTTATTAGCAAAATAGAGCTAGTAATTATTGTCTTTGAGGAATTCATAAATTCATCCACAATTGTTTCAATAATTAATGAGAATCCTTTCTCTTTTATAACTTTCTTTTTCTGGACTCGTAAGGACCAATTTTCTATCTTTATAGTAGAATTCACTCCAATCAGCTCAAATTAAAATATTCCATTGCATTTTGTTACTTATTTCTAATTATTAGTTAATTCTATTGGTTCAATATCTTGACCTAATGCTATAATCAACAAACCACTAAAATTTTAGATTTCATAGGTTTCGTATGTGAGTATTTAATTATTGTTTTAACTTATTGATTCGTTAATTTATTTCAGCTCTTTGGCATCGCGTTATTTTATTAACTTCTTAAATTTAAATAAATTCTAAATGAATTCGGTTGATATATTGATATTGCAAATTTCCTGAATGTAAAAGTCTAAATGCATCGTTGGCTACTAGTTTTAAATACTTAGATTAAGATCTATTAAAATGGGTTCTAAGATAGGTTCCCATGCTAGTTTAGTTGAATGGTAATTGACTGCTTCAGATTGATTTCTAATATGAAAATTGATATGATCTAGATTTAATTCTAATTTCCAAAGAGGTTGGGTGAAAATGAATCCAAATATTGGCAATGATTAACTGAATAAATCATCAATGAATACAACTTGAATTTGAGATTCAACTCCAGTTGTCAATGAATAGGTCTTAGCTCTATATTAGATGAGATAACTTGCTAAATCATGAGAGGCATAGAAATCAGTGATTTGAGTTGATAATTTTTAAATCTCTTTGGTCAAATAGCCAATATCTCTGGTACCAAATGCAAGTTTCAATTAATTTGTCTTGCAATTCATGTAGTGTTTTATCACATCTTTTTGAAAGACAACTCTCCATCCAAAATCAATATTGCAAGATGACAATAATACTCTTTTAGAGCTCTTTCTCTTCAATTTGCTTGTCTATAAAGTAAATTATTAGGCAAATATTGCTTAGGCATCATAGAGTTTGATATCTATGGTCATCTCTTATTCATTATCAACTACGAGACTTCCTTTCGGAATACCTTTCACTTATAAGCAATCTTCATCTAAACTATCCTACATAAACATAATGGTGATGTATTCCTAATTAAATTTAATAGTTTTGAGTTCACTTTATTTATACAAAACATATTTCTTATTAATTTCAACCTTCAACTAGTTACAAATAATCTAAAGATCAGGATAATAAGTCAAATAGGAATTAATAATAAATTTAGTAATATTCCAATCCTTTTATAACTCAATTGGATAGTACTCTAGAATGGAACCTATTGTTTTAGCTCTGTAGTTCAGAAGGCAGTAATAAAGAGAAAGCTTAAGAATAGAATTTCCATCTAATATCTAGAATAAAAATAACATAATAAATTACTTCATGTTCAATTATTGTTGCACTTTTGTCACTCTTAATCTCCAGAAGTGTCTAATTTTCAAAATTATTCATTTCTTAATAAAAATCTTTAGTAATTGTAAAGTTCTAGAATGATAGTGTTACTTTATTGTGTATTTGATTGCCAAAACTAGTTACATTTAAATAAGTGAGATGAATATTGATAAATGGTTTATACTCATTAGCTAACACTACAGCATGCATACTTTTTAAATTTATTTGTAAAGATGATTAGAATTCTTACTATTATTTTTAATTCAGCACAACATTTGCATGGTTATTGCCATTCTATTCCAAAATATTTTATACATAGTAATCATCATTCCGAGAGACCTAACATTTATTCACAACTATTTGTCTGTCCTCTTCATTTGCAAAAGCCAAAGTTATAATTTAATTATTTGTAGTTAATTGAACACTTAATTGCTAATTAATTTTGGTTTATTTGTATGATATATTTTATAAATCTATCTTCATGATTTTCTCTTCTTTTTCAGCTTCATACAAGTTCATGAAATTGCCCCGAAAAGTCATCCTACATTTAATTTGATCTTTAACATATTCATTGCTAAACATACAATATTTTTGTTGATTCTCTTCATTTCCTCTAAGCTGATTTTTCATTTCTTTTAACGGTTATTGATAATGAGTTCCATAAAATTAATAAAAATATTTATAAATAGTAGGATTGATCTTAATATTCAAGTCTTCTAATTCTAATTCAGTACATATCTAATTATCTTACACTTTAATTACTAGTTCTACATCACAGTTTGTTATCTTAACAAAATCTCTGGACATTATCACACTATTGAAACTGTATTATTGATGTATAAAATCAATAGATGAATTGATCTTTTCAGAGAAGCCGAGTATTGTATCAAATATTTTGATTTTGTAAATAGATTAATTTTGAGTCTTATAATTAAAATCAATTGATCCTGGACTAAAAAGAAAGGTTTCCTTTCCATTAGTAGAAAGTATATAAACTTTCTCTAATTTAATTTAGATATCCTATTCTTTTTTATCGCTTACTATGTCTTGTATTTGTTACTTAGCCTTTCTTGTTAATTTAGGTAATTGATTTTCTGAAACCACAAAAAAATAAAATAAATCATAGTATTTTTCAAAATCTTATTGATTAAAAATGATTTGAAATGGGCATGTCTATATAAAGAGACTTTCTTTCTTTTCATCATTTGTGTGATGCAATTCTAGACTATATTTTTCTTCAAAATTTTTATTTTTGGATACTAAATAATTGATTTGATCTTAGAATTACAAGAGAACATCTCCTTACTTCAATGTGAAATCCAATTGCAATTAATTAGTTTTATTGATCATCAAATTGACATTTTTGATATCAAAGATCAATTTATTCAATTAATTCCTATAAATAGATGATAACCCTATTTAGCATGAGTTTACGACCAATTCAAATTTGAGTTAGAGACCTTTTAGATCAAAATTTGGATCTTAATCTAATTCATCAAGGATATTAATAATTTTTTCTCCCATTTTTTTATCATTTTTGACCATCCCTCCAAACCATCCCAATTTCTTTTTTCTTAACTAAACTATTTCTTCTCCCTTATCATATTTCAAAATTTCAAATTGTATTTGTTTTAAATCATTCATTGATTAAGTTTACACTAATTAACACAATCTCTCATACTCTTAACATTCAGTTGACTATTCCAACAGAGAGATGGTTTTCAAAATGTTTTTAATCTCCCCTTTTACATTTTGATCATCTTCTTTATTTTAACTTTTCTCTACTTATTTGTTTTATCTCTGTGTAAATTATTATAGATAATCGGAGAATAGATAGATTGAATTACACTGAGTTTTAGAACAATTAAAAATTAGCTAATCGAATACTATCCCTAATTAGAAGGATAAATTTTCTGAGTCTTATTGAGCTACATCTTCAAGAGTAGCATAGGCATTTAATTAAGTAATTGTATCTTGCCAAAATAGTTGTAGGTTATTGATTTCAATATTCCTTAATTTTGGTTGATTGGGATTAAGAGAGGATTTACAAGTTAAATTCTATAATTTGACTCCAAAGGAGTTTTCAGTGCAATATTTATCAAGGAAAGTGATGTTTATACTATTTAATTCAACTTCAATGTTTTGGATCAAATTAAATGCAAACTTCTTCTTGGGGTCTTATTGTTACTTCTCTTGAGCTGCCATTCCTTTTAGGAGATTATCAACTAGGGAATTTCGAAATTTATCAAGAATTTATAATTTAATTGCACTTTCCATAATAAAATTTCCATATAAATTTAGTATTTCTATTACAATATTGAGAGAATCAATTTTGATGGAAGATTATTTCCCTAAAGTGATAATCACATTATTGATCATGCTCTCTTTAATTATAAGTGGCAAATTGAATTTTTTGAAAATGGAAGGCTTGAATTACATGTTGTTTAATTGAATTTATCCTTTAGTCAATTGAGTAGTAATCTGTTCCTTGGAAATGTTATCAAAGTACTCATACACATAAGTATTGATGTAATCTGTGAGGTAGGACTTCAAAAATTACATTATTAATAATAAAAGTATAATAGGTCAATAGATTAATTAATTTTTATTCAATTATTATTAACATCTGATAATATACTTAGATGGCAGGAAAAGAAGCAACTTTAGTATTACTGGATGTGGGTGCCTCAATGTATGAACCATACAAGTAGGCTCAAGGAAAGAATATCACAAGATTGGAATTAGCTGTTGATTGTATAGGAATGATGATCTAATAAAAAATCTTTAACTACAAAAATCATGAAGTCGGATTGGTTTTGTTTGGAACGGAAGAGGCTGAGGATGGGAATACCTTTTATATATAAATAATGTCAACCCCAGATCTAGAATTCTATAGAAATCTGACAGAATTACCAAATCATGACGTTCCTTAAAAATAAGGCGGAGATATTTTTGATGCATTGGATAAAGCAGTAAGTACTTTGGATGAACATGTAAAAACAAAGAAGATGGAAAAGAAGATCTTTGTACTAACAGCAGGATATGGATAGACGGAGTATAACGAGAAGAAAATAGGAAAGTTGATTAAGATGATTGAAAAAGTCGATGTTAAAATCAATTTCATAGCCTTGGATTTTATGAATGAATATGATGCAGAATTGGATGATCCTACCAAACCTGAGAATTAAGTAATTTTAAATGATCGAATGTTTAATGCTGTTTACTAAAATTAAGAACAATCAATAAATTCTCGGTTGATTTATTAAATGGTTTAAGAACTTAGGAATCATATGAGAATATTTCCAGCTAATATTGCATTTGAATTGTATTCATAATTTCATACAAAATAAATGTAAGCAAGAGCATCATTCAGAGGAGATTTCTAAATAAATGATGAAACTACAATTTAAGTCTTAATCTATAAGAGATGTGCAGAGGATAGATTACCTAGTTTAAAGAAACATTCAGCGATTGGAGAATTTAATAGTGAACCATCTAGGAACATTGTTAGAAATGATAGTATCCATTACAATCCAGAAGATCCCAATATGACTCCTATTGAAAGGGAAAATATCATTAAGGGATATCAATATGGAAGAAACTTAATTCCTGTTGATAGTCTCATGGATGAGAAAATGAAGTATTAATGTAGTAGATCATTTCAATTACTGGGTTTCGTAGATAGATCTTAAATCCCTCGCCATTATTTCATGTTCAATGTAGATATGGTGATAGCAATTGATTGTGAAAAGGCTAAGAAATCATTATCTGCTTTGATAATCGCTTTGATTGCCACTAAGAAAGTTGCTATTGCAAGATTCGTTGGTAGAGAGAAATCTTCTCCTAAATTAATGGTTTTATTACCCCATAAATCAAAGAGTTATTAATGTTTTTGGATGATTTCTTTACCCACTTCTGAAGACATTAGACATTTCTAATTCTCAGCTTTAAGAAAGTCTACTCCCAATTAATAGGCAGCAGTGGCTTCATTGATTGATAAAATGAATTTAGAGACTCTCCCAAATGAATCAGGAGAACCAGAGGAACTATTAAAAATGAAATACATTGCAAATCCAACTAGACAATATTTCTAATAAGTGGTTATGCATAGAGCCATTACAAGAACCGATGTCATTCCTCCAATTTCCCCTTTGATTCTTGATTACTTGCATCCTGAAAGGCGAGTGTATAATTATGCCTAGGATGCTATTTAAAGAGTGAAGAATGCCTTTAAATTCAAATTGAATGAGATCAAGAAACCGTAAGATAAGAAGGTATTTTGGAAGTAATTATTTGATGAATAAACTGCATAATAATAGATTCCACAATAGATAGAGGAGGAAATAGTAGAAATCAATAGAGAGGAAGAAGAGATGGTCAATATGTTTGCTAAATAGAAATTTGGATTCAACGATGATATAATATAAGAGATAGGTTCTGTGGATCCGATCTCAGATTTTAAGAAAATGATCACTGAAAAAAGGGTTGATTTAGTTGATTCTGCTCTTCAACAAATTCAGAAGGTTATTAATTCACTGGTTGATTAATCTGTGAAGGGTAGTTTCTTTCCAAAGGCATTGGAATGCTTAAAGGAGATGAGGAAGGCTTGTATTTCAGAAGACGAAGCTCCTGTTTTCAACAAGTTCCTCTTTGTACTCAAGGACAAATACAATCAGCAGTTATTTTGGGCTCAGATAGTGCAGTAAGGAATCACATTGATAAGCAATATTGAAAATCAGAAATCCTCTGTCACTGCGGAGGAGGCTTAAGATGTATATATGATAGTAATTGTTAGTTTTTGAACAAAGAAGATAACAAACATTAGTAAATGGTCGATTAATTATAAAATGAGGAAGAAGACTTGCTAGCTGATATTGAATGATTATATTAATTTATAAGAATCAAAAATTAAGTCATTGTTTTACAAATATCAGCATGATTCCAACTATTATCTTAAGCCTGGTAATTGATTGAACAATTGTAATTTGAAATTGGGAAGCCTATTAATGGCACCACCTTATTTCTGCTATATAATAAATTTTGGATTTATCTATGATATGGGCATTTGACTGTGTATTTCATATGGCACTTCTTATTCTTAGTAATGTAATATTTTATAACCGAGACGAGATTCCTTGGGAGAAGTGATCAAATTTCTCTTTCTGTTTGGAGTTCTTGCACATCCTGTACTACTTCTACAAGTGTAATTGTGATTCCTCATTGTGTTGGCATCTTCAGGTACTGATAATAATAGCATAGGTTTTGAGAAATGCAAAATGTTCATTTATTGTGTTTTCTTAGTTGGAATATAGTTAGTTCTCTTTCTATCGGTTTCGACTGTCTTAGGCTTAGCCTATTTAAAGAATTTAACCATGGCATTTGGTTTAATGAAAAAATTGGAATCATTTTGTATAAACATTATATTATATGAATTATTAGATTAAGGGAAACTTTAACTATCACCTTGACGTTATTGCTTCTCAATTAAATGAAAGTTCCAATATCACTATCAATGCATTCACATCCAAAAACACAAAAATACCTATTGGATGCAAATTTCAATGGTTCAAAATATGTGACACCGAACGCATTAGAATTGAAAGTTAGGGGAATATTTATCAATGCAGCATATTCGATATTGGTTATAGAATAGAAGCTAATGTGCAATCATTTGAATCTGGATAGGAAGGGTAAGCAATTGTGGAATTTCAAAAAATTCAAATTTCCTCTTAATTGGAAATCAAGCTTTCCCAATTATATCATAATAACATGAAGTAACCTAACGGATAAACTTAGATAATAAATCATAGCCAACGATTAAAATTGGATATTCTCTCTTGATTGTTTAGAAAATAGTACATAGCAATAAAAAATCATGTATTCTGATTAATAGTTGCTTCCGAGTTAGAACCAACTATAAGCACATTTCATGAATCAGACTTTGAAATTCAAGTGCAAAGAGGATAAAGGTATTCAATCATACATATTCATTCAGATTCTTTTTGCGCTTTTTTTGTTTCCATGTAAGCTTTAAGAAGGGTTCATATAAAATTCATAGCATACAATATTGGCAAAATGAATCAAAAGTAAGTCAACTTTTAATAACTATTGAATTCTCAATTATAACAATTGATCAATGAAAAAACTTAATTGGGTCCTAAGAAACTTGAGATCCAATAGACCAATCTCCAATTATCGTCTAGTTCAGATCAAAGAACAACCATTTAATTGAATCAATTAAGATAAGAAATTACGTAGTTATAAAATGAGAAGCAGAAGCAATAGTAATAGATTGATAAGTTAAGTAGAGAGAACAAAGAATTAGGTAATTTGCATAAGTAATGTAGAATAAAATTGTAGATAATAGACATCCTCTAAGGATCAAATAGAAAGCTTGGATAGACTAATACAATCTCTGAAGAATGAATTATTCTCCTTGAAATAGAGAGAAACTGATTTAATGAATTAAAATGCAAGATTGACAATGGTGTTGAATGAGAAGAATGAAAGATTTGAAAATTCATTTTCATAATCATAAATCTTTGACAATTAGCAGATTAAACAATATTAAGATTTGTTAACTGAATCTAACCAAGAAAAATTAAAATTACAGGATGAATTAAACAAAGTCTAAAAATAAACTTATTAGTAGAAATCAAATTTAAATATTGAATTTGAAAGAGAAAAGCTCATCTCAACAAATCAAAAATTAATGCAAGAGATTTAAAGTTAAACTAAAACCATCAATGAATTATAAATTGAAATCGAAATGCTCAAAAATATGAGTCGTGTCTCAATGAATATGTCATAAATATAAGATCCTATTGTATAAACTAAACTTGATCAAATTGAATAAGAAAATGTATATCTCCAAAAAAAAATTGAGATTCTAGAGGATGAATTACAAAAAAAGAAGACGCAGAAACCTTAAAAATAGCAAATCGATAAAGATTTATAAATATAACAATTATGTGATGCAAATAAAAGATATTTAAATGAAAATATCAAATTGTATGAAGAAATCAGATCAATAAGGGACAGACTAGACACTTCCCAAATTATGAATTCTTCAATTAAAAATTCAAATGTCCATGAAAACATTCTATGTAATCAATTAGAATAATAAATTGAACAAATGTCATCCATGCATAATTTAGAAATACAGTAATTTAAAAAGAAACTTGAAAAAGCCACAGTGGATTTATAGGATGCATTCATATCCAAAAAATAATTTGAATAATTGGAAAAATAAAATAAGAGATTAGCTGAAGAGAATCTTTATTTGTAAGAACAAATTAAAAATCTAGCAGATCTTAATCAATCAAAATCATTCTCTGTTAATATGACAAACATAATTTGTAGTGATCAATATAAATAACTTGAAGAGTAATTAAATATTTAGAAGAAAAGAATCTAAGAAGTTTAATCAAGATTAGATTTCTAGTTGTAAAGAGATGCTCAATAATAAGAAAAAATTAAGCATTGTGAAGTAGAACTACTAAAATACCAAAGTCAGGTCTAAAAAGTAGATAAGTAAGAGAACAAATTATTGCCTGATGACTTATACAAGGAAAGCAAATAAATTGATTAAGAATTGACTATTTTGATCTAAGAAAAAGAATACTATACTTAAAAAATCAAGCAATAAGATAATTAAATATTTGAATTAAAATAAAAGCTTATGTAGTTATAAGAAGAGAATCGAACTCTCAGGCTATTTCCATTAAGTGCTGAAACTCAAATGAAATAATAGATAGCATAGTTGCAGCTATAGAATTAAAATTTAACTGAATAGATGTTGAAATTGTAAAATCAATAAAATATCTTTAAAGATCTAAGCTAAAGTCATATCTCAATGAATGAAAGCATTTTTGAATCCAAGATATATGAGGGCAAGGATTATAAACTATTAGAGAATCAAAAGGAATTACTTCATCTTGAAAATCAGTAATTAAAAAAATAAATTAATAAAGATTAAATAGTTTAATAAGAGAACTAGGAGTTGAAACTACAACTTGAAAAGGTTAGAACTCAGTTTAATGATAAAATTTAATCGCTTTAATAAGAACTATAGAGCAAAATAGCAAATAACGAAAAACTTTCTCTAGAAATTGATAGGCTAAATAATATGAAGTCTGGCTAGGAGTATGTATAATCTACTTATGAAGATTCGTTAGTCAAAAGTTTAAAACTACAAATTCTTGCTCTCTAATAAGAAAATAGCAAATTAATGCAAGATGTTGCAAATTATAGATCAACTATTCAAGATAAATCTATCATAGATCAAATCAATTAAAGCTATTCTAAGAGATAAAATCAAGATTCAGATGACTCATAATAACTCATCAATTAATTAAGAATTTAGTTGGCTGAGAAAACCCATTAATTGAAAATAGTTTCGACAAATTATTAAAAAAGCAATGAAGATCTTTAATTGATAATTAATAAGCTAGGATAAGAGAATTAAAATATTAGTGAAGTTCATAATTCGATCAAGACTAGATTGGAAACACAAATCTCTAAATTAATTGAGCAATTAAAGGATAAAGATTAATAAATTACTCAAATGTCTGTAGGAGTGGTTCCTTATGGAAGTTAAAATAGAATTGCACAATTGGAAGATGAACTTTCGAAGAAGACTAATTAAATTGAATAATTAATTTAATAGAATAAAGCTTAGGCTTTACAAATCAATACTTTATATTTCGAACTCTAAGAATTGAAATTGACCACATCATCAAGATTTATAAGCAAAGAAGATAATGGAGAGACAGAAAAATAAATAGGAAATCAAAAATTAGAGTAGGAGAAGCAACAATAAAAAATAGTCATTAATGATCTTTTGAGTGAAAATTCCAAATTTTAAGGTACCATCTAAAAGTTGCACAAAGAACTTAATGAATCATAAGTAAAACTATAGTAAAAGATTGAAGATACTTAAAAGATAATAAAGGCTTAATAGTCAACTTAGATAGAAATTGAAACCTTGAGGAAAGAAAATCAATCTTTGTCCTTGAAGGTTCAAGAATAAAAGATATAATCTAATTAAGAGATTGATGAATTGAAATTCAAATTACGCTAACTGAGTTCCTAGAGTGTAACTGATGAAAAGCAAGAGTCGATAAGATCCAAT
Source organism: Paramecium octaurelia (assembly GCA_905182995.1). NCBI lineage: Eukaryota > Ciliophora > Oligohymenophorea > Peniculida > Parameciidae > Paramecium > Paramecium octaurelia. The sequence continues at coordinate 232,583 of CAJJDP010000077.1, forward strand.
TCTATATTGAACTAAACTATTTAATAGTTGTAATAAAAAAATAATGAAATTGATATGAAATGTAAATAATTATAATAAGAAACTCAGGATCTCACAGCTTGCATTTAAGAGAAGGATTTTTAACTTAAGTAGTAAGCCCAACAAAATTAATGTTTAAGTAAAGAATTAGATAATGAGCAGGAGAAGAATCAAAATTTGAAGAAAAAGATTTCGGAGTTATAATTATTAATTAAAAACAAAGAGAATGAAACTTAAGAATTATAATCAAAAATTAAAGATATTGAAAATGCCTTACTTGTTAAGGATAAGACTATATTCAACTAAAATACTTAATTAGCTGAATTTGAAAAACTGATGTCTTTTGATAAAAGTTCTGATTCTTACTTGATAACTAAAAGTTTTCATGCTTAATTCAATAATTCATAGGATTATACAGAAAAGATTTCCTCAGACAATTAAAAAACAGTATTAAATGGTTAAAAACACTAGAATCAAAATGATTATTAAACAAAAAGTAAGATGGATACCATGGAGTCAAAGTAACAAATAGAATTGTAGAATTAAAAGATATCTACAGAACTATAAATCTAAACAACAAGAGTGAATACTTTACAATAAGAACTATAAGCATTCAAAGGGTAAAATTAGAAATTAAACGAATAAATAGTACAATAAGAAGAATTTATAAGGTTGTTAAAGTAGAATCAATAACAATAATTAAATAATAGCAATTATAATGGTAGAATGGGACAGGGATAAAGTTAAAATGAAATGATTGATACGTTGAAGGTTGAAAATAAGTAGTTGAAAGAATACAATTAAAAATTAGAAAAGGAGGCATAGGAATATTAAAATCAGAAAATAATATCTTAACAAAAAATGACAATTTCAGAATTTCAGTTAATGTAATTCGAATAAGAATAACTAAAAATGTAAAACTCTAAATTGTTAGAAATAGGTATTGATTTCTTATAATTTAGTTAAATAATAATAGTAATAAATTGATAGATTATCTAAGAGCAATCTAGCTTTAATGGAAGAGAACAATAGATTGAATGACTAGATTAAAGATGTCCAAAATATAAGTTATTATAGTAGTGACTCATAAATTCATTGAAATAAAATGATATATCATTTTATTTCAATTATATACATTGATTTTATTTTATGTTCAAACATAAGAATTGATTTATAGTATTCTCTATTTTATAATGCTGCTAAAAAATATATCAACTAGTTAAATTTGATATATTGATAATTTATTATTTCTTATTACATTTTGGATCTAAAATATTATTAAGTGTTAATTAGTTTAGATTCAACCTTTCTGGTTAATGCTTTTACTATTAGCAATTGATATTATTTTCTCTTAAGCAAATATTGTGAATCTTATTTTACTTTTACTTTCCTATTACCATCGATCATCATCTCTTAGTTTCTCTACTCCACTTAATTCTTCATCTTACTTTATATCATTCTTTTGTGTTATACTAATTAATAAGTTGAATGTGAGTGATTCTCTGATAATCAGAAAAGATGGCTTTGAGTTTAAATATAATAGAATAGACCTGAAATTTATCAGTTCGTTTCTATTTGAGTATTGCTTAAAAGTAACAAACTTCATATCTATAATTTGATTGAATTTAATAATTATTTTATTATGTTTGAAAGTAAGAGCGATTTGATAGTTGAAAACTGTTTGAAACACTAGGTGCCGGATAATTTGGAAGAATTCAGTTTTCAAATAGAGGAGTGGATGTACAAGCAAAAATCAAACAGAGCCTTATTTATTAGTGAAGAGGATGGGAATGATATTTAATTTTTGATATCTCATTGGATAAAGAAAATGAATGTAAACATAGAGAATGCATGATTTAGAAAGATTTGATCATACCCTATTTTGTAGAACATGAAAATTAGAATTATCACCATGCTATATATTATGTGTTATCTAGATTGAAAGTATAATGGTTGTTAATTGAAATTAGGCATAGTTCAATATTTCACAGAGGGTGGAAATCGAAGGTGAGAAATTAAAGTAGTTCTTTTAATATTGGTTAGAATTCTATAATAGGGAATTGCAAAATCAAGTCTTTTGTGAAGCCAAATGTGTGTATAAGAGAGTATCAAATAATTATAAAATCAAGCTAATTCTAATCTTTTAGGGTATTGATCGATTCAGAGATTCAAATGGAGAAGTGAGAGTATCCTATTGGTTGCCAAAAGTTCTCCCAGAAAACATCAAGATTATAGTCACAGGTAAAACTGATTCAAAGGCATTTGAATATTACAAAACTTAAGGTGGATCCATCGTAAATATGTAAATTTGAGCATTATGAAAGTGATTGGAGTAAGAATGAATACTTGGAACGCCTAATAACTTTTGATTCTCTCTATGTAATAGTGCATTCTAATTTGTTATTAGCGAATGTATAGGAGAATGCCTCGCAAATTACAAGAATAAACTCTCTTTAGTATGAGTTTCGAAGCCATCTTAACGAATTCGTCAGATGAATTTCAAAGCATCAACAAAGATATCTTTATGCATCTTGAAAGTAAGGGTATTTCAACTAGAAGTAGATGTTAAAAAAGAGAGTGACTTTTATAATTTATTGATCTCTGCATTTTTGAAATACTATCCAGAAATACACTATTCGTAAATGTTAAGTGTTTTGACATATGTATTTAAGGGTATTTCAATTGAAGAAATTGCCTAAATTTGCAATTGCGATAAATAAAATTTCTTGGTTGTTTATGAATTTTTCAAGGTACTGAGTCTAATATAAGGTAGATCTTTTTGATGGAGAAACAATAGATTTACTGTATATTTAGTTTGGTCTTCAAAAATGTCTTGAGCAATTACTTTCCCCACAATAAGACTTTATTCTAATCTTTCATAATAGTTATTGAACACTCACAGAATTCCATTAGGAAATTGGAAGAATTGATATATCAATATTCTAAAGGGAAGAGATATTTCAAGTTGAAGGAGGTGCTGATTAATATTGAGAGTTTTCTATTATATTGCACTCCTTATCATAAATTTGAGTTGTGTCATTTATGGCAGACTCTGGAGTAGAATGGCTACGATTTGGTGATGGAATATAATAAGGCAGTCGATAATTTCTAGGCCTTTTACAAACCTACAAACGAAGGGCTGTTTTATATAATCCTCTAGATCAGTAGGTTTCTGAGGGAGTATAGTATTTTTGAGAAGTAATTAATGTCGATAATGATTGTAGTGATCATACGCCACCTTACAAACACCCATAGTTAAGGGGACAATCAATTGATTTTGATGAGATTGGATTGTATAATGAATTGAAGGAGTTAAAGATGATAGCTAAGAAAAAGAAGAAGATAATGAACGAAGAATACTTCCCTTCATAAATCACTAATATTGAAACATTGAATATGGATATCAAGGCGAATCGAGATTATTTTATCAATTATTATATGAGTCAATTTGATTAAGGTTTAGTGTAAGAATATATCAATACTAAATAAGAAAATGTGTTAGATAAAATAATAAGGAATACAAGAAATCAGCAATTCTATTATTATAAAAGGTGGGTTTGGGTGCAATTTCCTTGGCTCTCATTGACTCAGAAGAACAATTATTCAAAATTAATGGAGTAGTACAGCATCAATAGCATTCCTCTTTAGGATGAATTGTAACTCAATCAGAAGGCTATCAAATTGGCCTAAATTGCCAAACAGACATAGCAAATGAAGGAGCATAATTGTAATTATATGAGTGAGCCTTCTTAGCATCAAAATTGCCATCGATAAACTCGAGTATCAGATAAAGGAGGTATAGTCCTTTGGAGATATCGAGAATCACTAACATCCCAAAAACTCGAGCAGACAGTGAACATACAAAATCGACTGAGAGGAGTGTAAAGAAATGCACGTTGCCGAGCATATAGAAAATGTAATATCAAAAGAAGCTAGATTAAATTGTTTACTAAAAGTATAATTGGTATCACTATTATTTTAGTTAGGTATTGAAGAATCGATTGAAAGAGTACAACACAATTCGATAGAATCTGTATCCAGATGAGTTGAGTGCTGAAACTCAGAAGGCTCTTGAAACTACAAAGAAATTATCTGAAGAGTTGAAGAAACAACAGGAGAACTTATAGGTAATTCAACAAGAGATGAAGAGAATCAATATCATTTGGAAGTTATGTCAATAAAATCAGGATTGCAACGATAGGGCTTAGTAATTGGTATAGCATTCTAAGAATTTGGATCGATTGGTTTAAGAGTAAGTGATTTGGATCAAAGATTGCAATGAGAAATTAGGAGAGATTAAGTTAAAACAGAAGATCGAGTTGAAGAAACAATAAGTGGAGAAGAAATAACAATAATAATAATAGTAATAATAATCATTAAGAAGATTTACCTTCATCTAAAATATGCCAACTTCTGCAGGGATGTTATCTAACATTGACACTTCATATATCTAAGATTCCTACAAAAAACAATTATAAATTAGCAGTAGTCTCATCAATGAAACTAGCGAAACCAGAATTAAGTTTGTAAGGTTGAAGACTGGAAAAGTGGAAGATCGGTTAGACTCTCACACTTAGGAACTTGTCACATAATTACTCGATCTAGGTATTGAAGATGTCAATAAAAACAAATCTAAAGTGATAGAGTTTTGTGACATGATCACTAAGCATGATGAATTGCATCTAGAAATATAGAACAGAGAACAACGGCTGATGCATTTGAGAAATAGCAAATAAGAACTCATGATCTTTGTCAAGGTATTTCTTAAATGGAAACTAGATATTGCAAACACAAAAGAAACCCAAAATATCCACCAATAACGACCAATACTATTCTAGCTATCAATAGGATGATGTGATCAGATAAAATGACTACAAAATTCAGAACTTAAAATAGTTATAACAACATTTGGCTGTCATCAAATTCTATAATAACAATCTACATCAATTATTTCAATCCATACAAAAGGCAGATCCTAATATTTCATAAATTACTCAACTTTTGCAGAAGATGATATGAATTATTATATAAAAATACTTTTCATTTTATGAGAGATAGTCGAGAAAGAGCTAATACTCAAGTCAATAACAATTCTTATGAGGACATCATTAAGAAATACAAGAACATAAGTCCCACTAGCAACATGTCAACCTAATTGGAATCTATTGAGGAAGATGAAGCTCCCTCAAATTTTTCAATTGACTAGATGGAAAAGGATACAGAGAAAAATTAATTTCTCAGGAAAGCCAACGAATTGGATCTTGTAAATCAAAATGATTGTAATCAAATTAGAATATTACATTAGCAATCTTTAAATGTACCTTGAGTGATGATAAATTAAAAGAACTCAAATAGGGTAAAAATGAATGTTGTATCTGTCACAAAAGTGCCTCACTTATTCATAAGTTGAAACAATGCAAATTCTGTGGTAATGTGGTATGCAAAGAACATGGAAAAAAGAAAAGAAAGGATCCCAGTAATCCTACCACATTCAGACGATTGTGTGAAATCTGCGAAGACAAATACATTAGACTCAGTGTAGAAACAGCTTACAAATAGAAGAGAGATCAATTGGCTCAACAAGCCTTGGAGTTGGATACCTAATCCAAAGGGTTGTTGTAGGATATTAGATCTTTGTAGAATCAGGTTTCTGAAATCTAATAATAAAGTGTCAAACAATAAGGGGAATACAAGTAGATACAGAATGAACTTATTTTTAAATCGTAGAAATTAGACAATGAAACTAAAGGCTTTTAGGATGAGAATGTCAAGTTGAAATCGATCATTCAATCCATCAAAAAGGAAATGCTGTCTTTGAATGAAAGACTAAATGAAAAAAAGTTAGATTCTCAAAAGAAGCAACATAATTTACATCAAATTGAACAAGAAATTCAATATAATGACATTGAATGCTAAAAAGTGAGGTTGGAAATTGAAAAGTTATCATTAACTATACAATCCAAAAAACAAAAAGATTAACAATAAAAATTATAATAGAAATCTCAAATTCAGAAAACTGAAGTCCAAAATTATCAGCAATATATTTAAACAGATGATTCTACAACTATTTAATAATTCAATCCATATTTAAATAGCAACAACAATTTGACAATTAATACCAATTAAAGTAGCGAAAACGAACCAGAAACATCAGATTAGAAAAAAAAGAAATCCAAGAAGGAATCAGAAGATCGAGAAGAAGGCAGTTGTTGTTCAATCATGTGATCATTAACTAAACATTTTTATTCTAAAATAATAGTACAATTTAATTTATTATTCAAAATGATTATCTCCTCTAAAGTAGTATCAATTTCACTTTTAAGATTTCCTGCTTTATTAAATACTATAGTGTAGATATAATTATGATTAAGAAATAATGATGATGTTATATAATTAATATTCATTTTATTCAGGTTATAAATATTTTAGATTGTAATCTAGGAGTGCTATGAAAATACTTCAAATCATTAGTGTTTGTTGTTGGCAATCTTTCTGATTCCAATTTTAATAACATGTCTCTTTTTTATCTCTCCATGTCCTCAATAACTTTCAATCTTCTCCTTTAGATTTCTAACTTATTTTATCTAACCAATTTAATTTCATATTATACATTTAATCTTGCAATCTCATATCCCTTTAAGAAATTCTTTATTCCAATTATTAAAGATAGGATTATTTAAATTAATCTGCCTTCATCACTTAAGATTGTTGTGTAAGCTATTTCTGATTCAATCTCAAGAGTTTCTATTCAAGTTCTAATTGATTCTGGTGTTGAACCAATTTAGATGCTTACTCTTTCAACAATTGCTTATTCAAAAGATTAAGAGACTTATTTCTAAATATATTCTCAGACTTGGCCCTCGCTTAATTCATTTACTGATGATGTTCAAGTTCTTTATTATAATTATTTTGTAAGTCTGATAATCTCTTCTTCTCAATAAAGTTTATCTTATCCTAAAAATATTCCATCTTATCTTTTAACTTTTTTATTTTGTTCTAAAATATCTAATTAGATCTCTCTTTGATCAATTCCTAATGTTCCTAGGATTATTGAACCTTTTAACTAAGTTAATCCATCTTTTCATATTTTTATTTATAAATTTTATTAATCTTGTTTTCATAATTCTTCAGCTTTTGTTAACAAATCTAAATACATATCTTAATTTACTTCTTGGATTCTTTTCATCTACAATTAATAGTTGGAATAGACATTTTGATTATGAGATTCATTGATTTGCATTGATGAATTTAAAGTCTACTGTTTTAAACTCATATATTCATTCACTTATCTCTCTTTTTATTCTTATTTTTCAAGATAGCGAATGTTGACTTTCCTTAAATTGTAATCTAGTTAACTAATCAAATCATCGGTTTTTTTTTTAAACTCCTCGTATTTAAGTTTATTCTAGATTTCAAATATTCTACGTTGGATCTCCTTCTCGTGTTGTTTCTACTCAGTTGACCATAATTCATTTTATGCTGTCTTCTTATCCCTTTTCTATTTCTCTACATCATGAAGTTGTTTTTGTTTCTCTTACTAGATCTTGAGCTACTCATTCTAATATCGTTAGGTGAGGATCTGATTAACAGCAGTAAGTGTACTTGTTCTTACAATTTTCGATCTTTTGTTTCTATTTAAAGATTGCGATCGAAAAGGTCATTCAATTTCTATTCATTTATTTTTCTCTACTTCGCCAAGAGTTCTTCATGTTTCAACAATACATCCATCTATTGATTCTAATTGATTTATAAATATGGATTGTACAAATTTCTGAATCATTTTCTCTGGAAGTGGAGCATTCATTACTTTTTTAATTATATCATATATTTTACTCTATCTATATTAAGTAAAACGAGTGATTTATAAATAGATTTTTATTAAATCTAAAATCAATTTCCATAGGATTTCCCTGAGTCATTAATTTCTTCTCTTAAGTAAGTTAATTAAAATGTCGATATGCTAAGTGTTTTTGTTTTGAGTTTCCATGGGCTTAGGTGATCTCAATTTCAAGGGATTAATATTATTCTTTTTATAAATTTGTTGCATTTGTTTAGAAAAATCTTATATCTCAGGAACTGAAGGAAAATCTTATCTAACTTTTTCAGGACGTATTTTCTTATGACCCAATAAATCATTTAGTTTTTTAATGCTCAAATGATCATTCAGTTCATGCGATTGGTTGTATTCTACTTCTGTTATACTTTTTTTATTTTCCTTGTTTTTCGATGGACTCATCCTAGGTTCCACTGACATTCTATTCTGTGATAACTCATGCACCGAATAACCTTGAATAATGGAAGGTAGCTTTTGCCTTATGAATTTTCTTTACTATCCTTATTCGAACTGGTTTTCTGAGTATATCTATCTATGTACAACTGATGGGCCATAGCGCAAAGAAAGTAATTGTCTTTCAGTAACACTCCCACCCAAAATAGGTATTTGATGTAAAATAGATGGAGATTCATCCGTTATACATCTAAAATCAGAGCTCATTTAATTTAAATTTCTTTGAATTGAAATGCTCTTCACTTTCTTGCTTGTTTATAATGCTCTTTTAGATGGAGGTGCTTATTCATTATTTATATTAAGTTGTAAATCAAAATTATACATAATTTTATATCATTAATATTTAAATCCACTTTAATTTCCAAATAACAAAGGTTATTCATTCTCTGTTAGTATGTAAACATTATTGCATTACACAATTGCACTTTGAGTGTTGAACTCAATCGAATTTGGCAACTCTTTCGACTTCTACAGTGTCTTTGTCTTCAAATTGAGAATCTTATTATTAATTCAAATCAAATACCTAAGTTTCGTTACTCTTAACATCATGAACTGATCCACCCAGAATTAGTACCTGATCATATGATGTCTTTATGGCACAACTATTAAATGGCAACCTCAAATATCCATTAGACAGGAACTTGAACTCTACCTTAGTCTTAAATCAAATATAAAACAGATCATACCCAAGCATTCTTCTAGATATCATACGATTCAATTGAGTTGCATGGAGTAAAGATATCGCATTTGCCACCTATCTTAAACAAAGTATTGTTATCTACTGCAACCAATGCACACCCACTACATTTGAAATAGGGATCCTCAATTGTTTGCCATCTCTTTGTATTTAAATCTAATTTCTCTGCCTTAGCCATGGATGTATTTTCATCATTGGTTGATGATCCGCCGACAACAAATAGGAAATTGCCAATCTAACATGCAGAAGTCATTGATCTAGGCAAAACCATTTCTGAATGTAAATTTAACTATAAAGTGGTATGATTAAATTCATAAACCGAAGCAATAGCTTTGAATCTTGATTTATCTCTATCAACTCCACCGATAACCAAATGTTTACCTGAAGCAGTAGTGTATNTGCTAAGTGTTTTTGTTTTGAGTTTCCATGGGCTTAGGTGATCTCAATTTCAAGGGATTAATATTATTCTTTTTATAAATTTGTTGCATTTGTTTAGAAAAATCTTATATCTCAGGAACTGAAGGAAAATCTTATCTAACTTTTTCAGGACGTATTTTCTTATGACCCAATAAATCATTTAGTTTTTTAATGCTCAAATGATCATTCAGTTCATGCGATTGGTTGTATTCTACTTCTGTTATACTTTTTTTATTTTCCTTGTTTTTCGATGGACTCATCCTAGGTTCCACTGACATTCTATTCTGTGATAACTCATGCACCGAATAACCTTGAATAATGGAAGGTAGCTTTTGCCTTATGAATTTTCTTTACTATCCTTATTCGAACTGGTTTTCTGAGTATATCTATCTATGTACAACTGATGGGCCATAGCGCAAAGAAAGTAATTGTCTTTCAGTAACACTCCCACCCAAAATAGGTATTTGATGTAAAATAGATGGAGATTCATCCGTTATACATCTAAAATCAGAGCTCATTTAATTTAAATTTCTTTGAATTGAAATGCTCTTCACTTTCTTGCTTGTTTATAATGCTCTTTTAGATGGAGGTGCTTATTCATTATTTATATTAAGTTGTAAATCAAAATTATACATAATTTTATATCATTAATATTTAAATCCACTTTAATTTCCAAATAACAAAGGTTATTCATTCTCTGTTAGTATGTAAACATTATTGCATTACACAATTGCACTTTGAGTGTTGAACTCAATCGAATTTGGCAACTCTTTCGACTTCTACAGTGTCTTTGTCTTCAAATTGAGAATCTTATTATTAATTCAAATCAAATACCTAAGTTTCGTTACTCTTAACATCATGAACTGATCCACCCAGAATTAGTACCTGATCATATGATGTCTTTATGGCACAACTATTAAATGGCAACCTCAAATATCCATTAGACAGGAACTTGAACTCTACCTTAGTCTTAAATCAAATATAAAACAGATCATACCCAAGCATTCTTCTAGATATCATACGATTCAATTGAGTTGCATGGAGTAAAGATATCGCATTTGCCACCTATCTTAAACAAAGTATTGTTATCTACTGCAACCAATGCACACCCACTACATTTGAAATAGGGATCCTCAATTGTTTGCCATCTCTTTGTATTTAAATCTAATTTCTCTGCCTTAGCCATGGATGTATTTTCATCATTGGTTGATGATCCGCCGACAACAAATAGGAAATTGCCAATCTAACATGCAGAAGTCATTGATCTAGGCAAAACCATTTCTGAATGTAAATTTAACTATAAAGTGGTATGATTAAATTCATAAACCGAAGCAATAGCTTTGAATCTTGATTTATCTCTATCAACTCCACCGATAACCAAATGTTTACCTGAAGCAGTAGTGTATAGTCTATGATATAGGGGGATCTTTGTTGTACTATTGATAGTTTCAATCCTATATTGCTCTGATTAGATGTCGTAGATATAAGCAGCATAACCACCTTCCTCTAATCTGACAAGTACTTAAGATTCATCATCCTCAAAGTGATTTGAATGATTAATTTGGTATTTTGCTTCATCGTTTGTAAGGCTTTCAGAGATTAAAGTTATTGGATTTACCAGAGGAGGTGGTATTTCAGAGACACGAGTTAATTTAACTGTAGATTGATTTGATTTATCTTCATTTTTAAGACTCTTATTGATTGTAAGATTACTAAGTTACTTAGTGCTTGGTTATTAGGTATTCTTGATAAAGTAACACATTTTTTTACAATAAGTTTAAAATAGTTCAATGTTGTTCTTATCAAAGATTATTTTAATTTGAGATTGCTGATAATTTTCGATTAATCTATCTAAAGAAATAAGACTATTGTCAGAAAATAGTTATTATTTGGCATCACATATTTAGATGACAGCCCTAACATAGTTATCATTGTGCAAATCTTCTTATAATTTACTAAGTTTATGTTTTTGCTATAAGATATCTTATTCTATTTAATTCAACTATTTTAAATATTCTTCTTAATTTTGATCCTTTAAATCTTTGTACAATGTTTCAAAATAGTCATCTATGATATTTGTGATTTATTCATGGATTGATCTCAATTGCCCTAGATTATTATTGTAAATAATAGATGGTTGTTCTTAGAAATACTTCTTACAATCTAACAATTTAAATGACAATGATTTGGATAGTTCATCTATCTTATAGGTGTTATCTTTTCTGACTCTTTGAATGTTTTCTAATTTGGGAACTCTTCCTTTCTTTTAGTGCATCTCAAGATGTTCATTGATACATTCTGGACAGAGGGGTTCAATACAATTCTAAAAGGGAATTACAATGAAACGTACTTGTTCTTGGCATAGATTAGTGATGAAGAATTCTGGATGAGTTGGACATGGAACATACATGAAATTAGCAAATTAAGTCATGTTGGACATCTTGCTAGTATTGTTGATATTGACTTCGCCAAAGATACTGCCAATATCAGATTGGTCAACGTTGATTATTTTAGATTTGACTTATTAAGTGGGTGGCAAGTTCTTATGATTCTGAATTGTAATTTAAATTAAGTTACTTGCTCATTCTCTTGAGTGTTCTGTCTTTCATGTGGCGAGACATACCTTTTAGATGCACTATGACTGCGACTGTCATTAATGGGGGATTGAGACCTATTCATAAATATTCAAATTTTTATAATATGTTAAATTTAATTTTCATTCTTGTTTCAGCAATATATTCTCAAGAACCAGAACTTTGTTATAAATTAGAGGGTCATTTATGTGTGAACAACCAAATAGCAGACATGACATTTGTGCCCTTGGATTCAACTGTAGGTTTATGGAGATTCGACAAGAATCAGATGGACGATAGTCAATTGTTAAATCACCTATCTCAACCTTGTGAGCTTGGTCCAGGTAGAGGAGCTGTTGGCAATTCTGCCTATTATAGTGGAGAGTAATATTCGATAATCCCACATCATGATCAATATCATGAGATAGTCACAATATCAATGTGGATCTACCCCTTGTCCTCATAGTAGTCATTTACTACCATTTTGCGTAAGGCTTCAAAGTCTACCGAATATACTCCGACTATTTTGTTGTGGCCATTTCATGATGAGGCCAATGTTGGAGGTGGACAGATAGAGGTGATAGTCAGTACTTCATATGACAAGGAGAACCTGCGTAGTAAGGGGAGTGTGACTGGTAGGAAGTGGAATCATTTAGCAATTGTGTTGTAAGGTTTAAGCATTGATTTATATATAAACGGTATTCATGACAATGTATTGTCTTTGAAGGCCAGACCCTTGAAGAACGATGGACCCTTTTATGTGGGAGGAGATCCCTGGTTCAACGGTCCACTATTGTATTTAGATGATCTAACATTCTACAACATACCATTCTTATGTACATTTATTATATATCTACATATAAGAATTGGAAATCAGCAAACTAGTTAACTTCCCTGGACAAGTAAATAATAGACTGTTCTATTTGGGCTGTGATGGATGCAATTACCATCAGAGTTTGAGTAGTTGTAAATAGGGATGGCATTTGTGTTCTCTGTCCGAGTTAACATCTGGTATATATATGCATGCTCGTTAAAATGGGTGGTTGCGATTAACAAAAGATTTTTGGTCAAGAGTAGATGAAATAGATTAAGAATTGGCGAAGAACTATTTGGATCCTCAAAAAACAAAGGCTGCTATTTGTTGTTCAGATTCTTTTTATTGATTTATTATTGGAATTAATATTACCATGGTTTACTCCCATAATAGTATTAATTAATATATGTAAAATACTAATTTGATTTCATTAAAATCAAATACTCCCACTTGTATCACTGTGTCCATTGAGATCAGTCCTAATAAATACAAAAAGAAATGCATTTTGTACATTATTGTCTATCAATAATAACGCAAGATCAGCACTCATCAGATACTGCAACCATTTCCTAATGAATATACAATCAGTCAGTTAAAACATCAAAGTATGTACACTCTGAAGATTAGAATGGAACATGGACAGGAGAATCTATTGCAGACTTTGCATTGTAACACTAAGTCAGATTCGAATGTTGTCATTGCAAGTGTCTAATAACATTCGCACTTAATCAGAGACCCAGTCTATTCCAATAGTGAATAACAATTAGTGGATGTGATTGCTGCTGAAAATGAGGGAATCAACATATTCGAAAGCAGGCAGGAGATCAAATCTATGATTCAGAGGGCTCGGAACAACTCATCTGCCAAAGGATTCATCTATTCGGAATACAAAGTCAACAAGCCTCCTGAATTGAAGTAAGAGAGATTGAAACGCATTTGGATGATCTCGAAAGGATAGGAGTTCTTTGATGAAGTGTATGGCAACATTGATCCTGGCTTCCAATTCCTCAAAAATGACTGGTTTATGGGACCATTTTACAGTTATGATCCTAACGAAGAATTATTACGTAAAAATTAAGAAAACCGTGATTTGTAAATTAATTAATCATTATGACATTATATTGTATTTAAAATTTAACATCAAATGGAGGCTTTTTTTGATTTCAGGTAATCATCCTCATCCACTCTAGTTATTTCGAAGATCTAAGAAAAATTTGCTCACGGGATACTTACAAAGAAAAATTGAAGCTCTTTCTTTTTAATCCATATATGGAATTGAAGGAGCATCAAGAAACAGTCGATCTCTTCATTGAATATGTAATGTATTTCTCATCTCATCTAGGCCGAGTTGTCGCAAGAATATGGGATCACTTTTGAACATATGGTCAATCATAACATTGGCATTAAAGAACCTTAATTCTACCATTACTTTTTCAATAAACTCAAAGAAACAAATTACAGAAAAGCTCTTTAATGCATTCAAATGGCTAAGCAGTATTATTTTATATATATAATTATAAAATAGATTCTGCTACTCAAATTTCGAGTAAATAGATAGCATGAACAAAGAATTGGAAAACATCCTACTCTTTCAATTTGAATCCTATTATCATTCTCAAAACTACTCCAAAAAACAAATAGAAGAGAAACTCAAACTATTTGAACTCAAGTTTTACTAATCCAAAAACAAGAGAATCTAAATTCACATCGACGAACAATTCAGAAAATTGGATCTCAAAGCTATCATCCATGAAATTGAGTCATTCAAAGAAAATAAGTGCAATTCCAATGCATCCACTCAAATCCCCATCTCTCAATCCTATCAACATCTGAACCCTGAAGAATCTGATTTCAATTGTCAACTAGAATCCAAGGAATTCAAACTACTCAAACCCAAATTTCAAAACAATCGCAACAACCTACAAATAATCACTCAATCCCCTAATTTCTCTAATGATATTGCTCTTTCAGAAGAAATCAACAAACTCACCCCAATCAGTTCCTCCTCCACATCCAGCAGGTACATCTTTAAAATCAACAACAATTACAACATCAAATCCAACCAATAACAAAAATTAATCATACCCATACCCACCATCAATCAATAAATCAGTCCCTTAAAATAATTCAGTCGAATGAAGTACAAAAGCATCTAGAAGCTCAGACAATTAATTTTTGAAGACAATGTGTAAAGCTCTGTCAAAGAACCATTAATATTTGAATCACCTTAATGATATCTGTGTATACTTAAACTATAAACAAAATAATTTATTTAATTATGTATTGCTTTTTTAGAACCTAAACTACAAATAAAAGAAGTTTTCTTGAACTCTCTCCTATGGTTTCCTAGTTGCAACAACATGAATTTCAAGCTATACAGAATGCTGAAATCTAGAGAAATTAAATTACTTAAGGCAACTTCTAAGTAATTCCAACTTATTTGTAAACTTTCATTAATAACTTGGTATCAACATAAAATATCATTAGAGACCAATACTAAGCAGACAATCATTCTTCCATCCTCAATTCGAATATCAACCTATTGTGAGCCACTCTTTATTAAGATCTCCATAAAGTAAAAAAAATACTCTATTTCAGATAGTTAAGAAGCATTTGAAATAGATTACTTAATGTTGTTATACACATTCTGTTGCGAATCTTTGTATCAGTCAATGGGGAAAATCTACAATATTAGGAATGCAATTAGTGATGACAGATTACCAAATCCTAATGATGTAGACTTCGTTCTTGATAAATTAAAAGCAGCATACGCTTTGATCTAGTATGTAAAAATGAATTCTAATTCGCTACTACCGAACTTATGTAGGGGAAGAACTTAGGATTTTCAAGAATTTAACCAATAATTTTTTATTAGATTTAGTACTTATATTATTGTAATGACAAACTTATTCTATTTTGAAAAATTGAAGGAAACGAATAATTATTAGAATTTGGTTAAGCGATAAAATTTATGCGGTACAATGGTAAATTTGTTAATTTCAATTGGGAATCTCTACTAAGATCGATTAGGAATGTACTTATATTACTTGTCATTCTACTTTAAATGCCTAGGATACAAATCTATAATTGATAGGTATATTTACCAAATAGATTAAAATGATTTTAGAGAAAGATGTATTTTGATATTAATTAAATTCAAGCTTATACTGTTATGGCTTTATCAATCCTAGAATTAAGTTCAGGGCTTAGGGAAATTAGTTAAATAATATTAGTGACAAGGGATTTGAATGAGGATTATATGGATATATTCTAAACATAGGCTTAAAGATGGGTTGAATTTTCGGATACTCAAATTAGAGTTTATTCAGGAATTACAAATAATCAATAAGCAATCTAAACAAATGATTCGATCTTACTAAACTCTGGCCATTTTAATTGTTTGGATTGATTAATTATGAGATATATTATATCATCCCAGATTTGTATTTTATTAATAAATATTCATTTGGAATAATCATAACTATAATGGATATTTAGCTCAGATACTAGAATGATTATACAGTCTTTAAAGGAGTGAAATCATATGGGGATCTTGTAAATGAAATCTAATTAAAATATCCACTCTTGATGGATATTGAATTGACGTATTAAGATGAAGAAGGCGATTTAATTTAGGTCTCAAATACAAGTGATATCAATGCAATAGTAAGAGTATGATTGATGATTTAAAGACAGATTTAAGTAAAGTGATCCTTTAAATGGATGCTTAAATTGATTATGTAAAGTTGGGAGAATTAGAAAGACTTGAAAGAGAGGAAGAATGCAAATAGAGAATGCTTTAAGATAGAAGAAATCTATTGTAATATGTATATCTATTTTAAGTAATCATTTAGGAAATTAAAAAAGAAATGGAAAATTATGAAATATTGAGTTTAGAAAAAAGTGAATTTGAAAGTAAATGCAATGAAGAAATTGAAGAATTAATGGATCGCTGCAAAAAACTGAGAGATACATAGAGAGAACCTATAATAGATTTTAAAATAATTTTTAATAGTTCAAACATATTAGGTCTCATAAGAGAGAAGGAATCCAATTTATTATTAATGGAAGTATAATTTGATTTCATGTTTATAGGACAAAACAGGTTTTGACACTTAATTACAGTCAATCCAAAGAGATGTATATGATGCATTTGGACAGCTGTTGTTCGAAAGAATGTTGGATCATCAGGCTAAGCATAAAAATTGGTTAGAAAAACAATGCTAAATTAACAAGATTAACCAAGAATTGTAGATTTTTGAGATTAAGAAATAGGAGAAAATTTACAGTTTTGATCGGATTTTGTAAAGATCATTAGAAAATGTGGAGAAAATGAAGGCATAGTTAAATTAACCTCTAAGGAATGATGATTATTATTTAGATTCATTTATGTATTGATAGATTTGAGTCTTCCATCCTATTGTTAAGATAATTAGTTAAGATTATATAGAAATATTTAAGAATTAGGAGTGATATGTGAATTAAATACAATGAAATCCGTTTTTATAATATTTTATTAAAAATGAGAAGTTCGGCATTAGTCATATGTATACTAGTGTTGGGAAGTGGTATTATTGTATAACATTCTAGCCCTGTCTGCTGAATTGGATTTGGGTACATCCTTATTATCTATGGATTTATCTGATGTGGCCCTTCTGGATACCACATCGATGAGTTGTTCCACACCCCAGAACGAATTTGAGAGAGTCTCTGCTTAAATGGCAGCTTGGGCTGATATTGTTCAACATAAGGATTCCTTACATCGAGACATCGATAGATTAGAAACCATCAAAGAACTCATACAAAAGAGAAAGTTCAAATCATTAGAGAAGTAGTTGAATAAGTTGGAATTGCCAAAAACAGAAAGCAAAATCGGAGAGCCTATTCTGGCAGAGTTCAGACAGAAGCTTTAAGGATTGAGCAACCCAGAAACTGCTGATGAATGTGAAGCTACTTTGCTCAAATTATGCATCTATCTTCTCAAATAATTTAACAGTTGCAGATAACAATGCCAATCTAATCCTGTGACAGTCATCAAAATCAAAGGAAAGATTAAGGACTTATAAGTTGTCTAATAAGGATGCGGATAACCAGCCCCATGTGAAGATGAACCAGGAGTACCTGATGAACCTGTCCCCGAAGTCCCAGAAGTTCCAGAAGAGAAAGGTCCAGAAGAGAAGGAAGTTCCCCCTGAAGTTGAACCATAACCACCTGCCCCACCAGGAGAAGAAGAAAAGCCAGAAATCCCTGATGAAAAGGGTCCTGAAGAGAAGGACGTTCCTCCTGAAGATGAACCTGCTCCCCCTACACCACCTGGAGAGGAAGAGAAACCAGATATTCCTGATGAAAAAGGCCCTGAAGAGAAAGAAATTCCTCGTGAGGATGAACCTTAACCACCTGCCCCACCAGGAGAGGAAGACAAACCAGAGATTCCTGATGAGAAGGGTCCAGAAGAAAAGGATGTTCCCCCTGAAGACGAACCATAACCACCTGCTCCACCAGGAGAAGAAGAGAAACCAGAAATCCCTGATGAAAAGGGTCCAGAGGAAAAACATGAAGAAGGTGAACCTCCAGTTGAACCAAGTCCTGAAGAGAGTCCTGAAGAGGAAGGAGAGATTCCTGATGAACCACCTGTCAATCCAAATCATGAAGAATCACCTGAAGAATCAACAGAAGAATGGGTTGAAGAAATTGAAGAGGAATTCGAAGAATTTGAAGAACCACCTATTGTTGCTCCTCCTATTGAACCACCTAGTGCTGTTGAAAAGGCTTGTTTGAATTCAGTAAACGAGATTGTTTATACATCTTCTGTTGATGAAGCTACTCCATTAGTCAATAAACAATTGGAAGGCGACGATTTAAGTTGTTATGGATTTGGATTTTACACTAGATGGCTTTAAGCTTATCCAACATTCTTGGTTCATGGAAGATAATCTGAAAGATATTTCGTTGCAAGAGTTTCTGAATCTGAACACACAACTGGTGAAGTTACTGATAATGCTTTGAGCGTATACTTGACCAAAGAAGGTTTGGAATTCCAATCATATGACAGTTAAGGATTATCAACAACAGTAGTTTAAGTTGGTGACATTGAAGGTAAATGGATTTATGTTTATTATTCATATTGCAATGAAAAAGCAGTTGCAGTTGTAAATGAAGATGGAAAGACAACATTGAATGAAATTAATGTTAGCCATGAAAAACCATCTTAATTATATTTCTAATTGGCAGGTCAACAAGGGGATATTCCATCATTCTAAGGTCAATTCAGATTGGTCTAAGCTAATGTTGGTTAAAGTGTTTTCATTGGAACAGAAACAGAAGCTAATGATTTCGTATTTGCTTGCAATCACTTACCTGAAGAGAAATGTGAAAGATAGATCTCAAATCTTCATGATTTCGAATTCCATGGTGCAGATTCCTAATTTGATGCATCATCTGTCGTTGAGAATGCTGATCCAATTTATGCTTAGGAATATTCAGTTTCTGGTTGGTTCAAATGGTATCCAGTTCAAAATCCAGAATCCTGGTATTCAGCATTCAGATTGACATTGAACAATCTTGCAACCAATCAAAATGCTAAATAACTAGGAGATCGAGATTTGGCATTATTTGTAGGAAGTGAAAAGAAGGATTCAGTCTTAGCTTTCACCACATATACCTACTCAGATTTGTATGGAAATGGCAATCCAACCTATTGGTAAGCCATCCCTTATGAAAAGGATTTGGTCCACTGGCATTATATTTACTTCGGGTTCAGCAGACACATCTCTAAAGCTTATGGTTATGTTGAATTCTTCACCAGAAAAGGAGAAGTACACTTTGAAAATGTCAAGCACTTTGATGCTCCTCACAAATACTTGTATGTCGGACAAGATCAATTCTATAAGTCTTACAGTGGTAAGATCTTCAATCTCCATTACAATCTTTGTGATGGCTCATACAGAGAATTGAAATATGATGAGCATTGGGGATACACTCCTAAACCAACTGATCCAGTCCCACCTCCTCCAGCCCCAGTTCCTGAAACCCCATCTGAACCTGCAAGCGAAGAAGAATGGGTTGAACCACCCCTCCCAGCTATTCCATCTGAACCAGAAGAGGATGTCCCTTATGAACCTTTACCTGAAGAAAAGTAACTCCCACCTCCATCTGAGAGTGAAGAAGAAACTCCAGTTGAACCACCTGTTGAACCACCTGTTGAACCAGAAGAAGAAACTCCAAGTCATGAGGAAGAACCAGAAATTCCAGATGAACCTGTACCTGATCCTGCACACGAAGAAGAAGCAGAAGTACCTGAGGAATCACCTGTTCCATCAGAACCTGAAGAATCAGTTGAACCACCCGTTGAACCTCCTGTTGAACCACCAGTTGAACCAGAAGAAGAGGAGCCAACTCCATCAGAAGAGGAAGAGGAACCTTAACCACCTGCTCCAGTTCCTTAACCAAAGTATTTAATCGTTAATATTTTCATTAGATGCCCACCAACCATTGAAGTTAATAAAGATAATGCTGCTGATATCTTATGTGAATTGTCACATTATTTGGGTGAATTTGCTTAAGGCCATGTTCCAGTTGCTGGACCAAGCACAAAGACTGTATGTTTCTGTATGACTTACAATGAAGGTTTGATTAGAATATTATCTTTAGATTATGCTCCACCAACTTTATTGTAATTGGCATCTAGGATCCCAGGACATCTTTAAATGAATGAACCTAAAGTAGCAGTACCATTATTGAAGAAATTCATAAAGCAAAGATAATGAATATTTTTAATATTAAAAATGGCTAATCAATTAGATACAATTTCATTTTCTACTTAATAAAGACTTCATTAATATACTCCTTCGATTGATTCTCATAAATCCAATAAACAACATTAACATCCTTAGAATTTGGATGCCCATCAAATCAACAAGGAAATTCAATTCATTGCCGATTATGCATTGAAATTAATTAAAACTACTTAGCCATCTTCTGATAAATATAAGTACATAATTAGAATTGCAGAAATCAGTATGAAAGCAAGAGAAGTGGATAACAATAAAAAATTATTGGATGACATTGTTGAAGAATTATCTATAATTATAACTCACTGTTTGAAATCAAAAACTGTTTAATTATTGCTCACTAGACTAATTTAATTGTATAAAAAAAAGCAAGCTTGCTTTATTAATAGTGATAAAAATATCAAAAAATTTGCATAATATTTTAATAATAAACCGAAAAATCCACACTCAATAATCACCAATTAAATTGATTCACCAAGATTGAATATTTAAATCTAAAAATCTTACTCTCCTACATCTCTGTATCGGAATTCCAGAATTACTTAAACTAAAGAATATAAATTTCCAATTTAGCCTCGTCAATTAGAGGATCCATATAATTTAAATTCTGAACATCTAAAAGCCTTATTAAGTCCAACCATGAATTATCAGAGACAAAGGAATTATTATCTTTCCAAATATTGATTATTAAGTTTTATAATGTAATACTTTAAAAACAGTTTATAATTCTAACAACATAGTCATAATTTATTATAAACTCAAATTATAGATAATAAATGTAATTTTATTATTAAATCAATTTATATTCCTAAACATCTCTTTTATTGTATTCTACTCTTCAGGATTGTCGATCACGTACATATTACTGACATTATATTTGGATTCCCTTTGAGAATGAACTTATTTCTAACTGAAGGTCAAACAAGCACAATAGAGAATTATTGCGGTAACCACTAAACCAGCAGAAACTCCTATGATAATGTAAGGAGCATCCTTTGGATATACCTTCCAATAGGGCAATATCTCAATGCTTTCAACTTTAATACTCCCTGAAACTGTATACCCTGAATTAGCATTCGAAGTTGTTTGGTTATCTGTTTATAACAATCTTCTTAACAACATTCTTCTTCTACTATCAGTCACAGCGTTATCATCAACATCTCTTTCAATCAATTAGGCTGTGAGTTATATTGTACAGTTCTACACTGCAAATGGCACAGTAAACTTATAAATGATAGCAGTCATATTTTTTTCGCTTTCATCCTATGATTTTAAATTAATATATGTTCCATTACCAAGAGCAATTGCACTAACTAATTGAAATTTGAAATCAGCCCCAAAATCTATGTATTTATTGTCAAGCATCACCAAAATGTAAAAGGGATCATTTAAATATAATACTTAAGGTTCAGTATAGAATGACCTACAAGTTGAACTCTCACATAATAGTACTTTGCCTTCAACTTTTGTTGACGCTTCACCAAGATAGATTGAGGAGGTCAAAACCTAAAATTCTACTTAATTAGATGATATCTCTCCTGTAACCAGAATTTCACTATTATTGGTTTAATAATAGAATTCTTAAGTCCATGTCATATTCACTAAATCTACTGTAGTATTTTTCAATTATAAAAGGAATTCAAAAAGACATGAATATCCTGGTTTTCCAGAAATGGGTAGAATCAATTAGTATAGACAGCCAGCACTTGATAATGTACTTTATTAAATTTTAAAACCATATTAATAAATATCCAAACCTGAGTTAGATCCATCAATATAGTTGCTGTTTATTTTATTCATTGTGAATTTCACCTAATGACATTCATTTATTTTAATATTCTTTAATACTATACCATATAGTGAATTTTATTCTGAGATCCAACCAACTGAGATTTTATTAGCTGTTATGCTGCCAGCATCATAGTAACAATAGTCAGATATGCAGGCTCCTCGATAGAGCCTTCCTTTTTCGCATGATGTACATTCAGTATATGATAAGCAAGTACTGCAACCTTCAGAACAAGTTGATCTATCAAATACTGAAATGTTAGTCACCAAAAACTTTCCTGCAAAATCAGTTGCATCTGAGTAGGCTTCGAAGACTATTCTGAAAGGTTTTGTAGAATTAGGTCTGATGTGAACTCTAACCTTATTTATGAATATAAAATATACTTTTGTCCAAGTGTTCTCAGCGAGACTGTTAATAGTAACAAATTATGCATATTTATTTGTTTGATTTACTCCAGAGGTTATCACACTTATATCTTCTGCAGCAATCCAATAAAATTCATCTTCGTCATTTGTCCAACCTATAACAATTCCTGTATTAGGACTTTTAGATGAAGGATGGCTGGAAGCATAATAAGCAAATTCCAAAGTGGCTACGTCTTCTTCGCTTGTGAAATTTAAACTAGACTGAATTGGTCTAGTAAAACAATCACCTCCAAAAGTAAGTTTAGTTATCACCATACAATTTTATGGTCTTCCAAATGCAGTACATGGCACAATTAGGCAATTATGCGTACTTTGTATATCCGATTCATTTTTTGAAGTAATAAATGTTGAAATGTGTTCATTGAAATTGAAGAATGTAGGGGTTTATAATTATTATCCTAGTACTACCTCAAATCCAAAGAGAATAATTTAGAACAGCATTAAATTTAATATATAATTATGAATCAAATAGGGTGCATAATCCAACAATTAGAAAAAAAATACCAAATATTCTATTTGAATTATCTAATTGATTTTCTATTGTCTTGCAACTATATCTATCTAAAATGGGTTTATATTTTTTAATTTTACAAAGTAACTCAAATTTTATTAGATTTCCTAATTCAATCAATTAGAACTGTATTATCTTTTATAAATTGCCATTTCAAAACTCTTCTAATTAATTCATATTTCTTTCCATCTTACTCTATTAATCTCTTCTTAAATCATACCTAGTGGCTTATTAATTAGCTTCTAGCAATAAATTATTCGCCATTTTAATTGCGCAATTATCAAAATTTAATAAACCATTTTAATTAATCGAAGATCTTATAAAAATGAATATAATTTAGAGTTATTGATGTATTAATATATACATAATTTGAGATTACTTAGATGATGATTAATTAAACTACTAACTCAGAGATTCCTTATACAAATGTAATTGTTTCTCTTATTCCTTTGTTTAACAAAAAAATTAGTGTATGATAAGATTAAGTAAACCTATGATTTGAATATATTATAGATAGTCTCAGCAATATGATTTATTATTATTGTATTTTCAATTTTTATGTTAATTTTATATCAATTTAAATAAAAATTTTAATTCTATTTTATTAATTTATAATTCATATATCCAAATTTCTAATTCTTAAATATTAACATAAGTTAAAATCAAACTTTAATGGAATGATATCTATCATCATTTGTGTACTTCTCATAATCTTCAGCAATTCAAAAATTAGTATTATTTTATATGAGAAACTCCGCTCAATAAGTAATACCAAAATCCTTATATGTTTAAACTACATTAGTCAAATATCCATATACTTTCTAATGTTTATCTATCATTACCAATTTACTTCCGCTTCTTTGTTGAAATCTTAAAGATAATAATATGAATTTTTGTAAAATTTATAATAAACTAATATTTATTTATAAAACTCCATAAATAAAATTAATGTTAACCAAAATATTTACACCTAAACAATTTATGTTGGTTTCAGAAACTAAATTATACTAATAAAGCAATTAGATCAATCAATTTACTTTCTAACATCACTTATCCAAATATTCCAATTAATAAACATGTTTAAATTATAATAGTCGATATTAATTTTGGAAGTTTTCTTCAAATTAAAATACATATTAAGAAAGATCTACTTCAAATTCTAATTAAGAATTACAAAAAACATCAAAAGCTGATACTAAACTATCAGAAATGTCATTTTTCAATTTTTTTAATAAAAGCAAAAGCAATATTGAAGAAAAATAGAAACAAATAAAAAGCAAAAATTATTTAGAGCAAATGAAGAATTCCTAATTAAATTATTTGCTTTAAGAATAAGTTTCTAAATTAAAGGATGTTGGGAAAGCATCCTATAAATATTTTTTAATAGGAATATTTGTTTTAGGTTTTGCTTATTCGATACCAAAATCAATCTCAACCTTTCTTGCCACAAAAATGGCAATTTCAACTCAATTATCTATAGAAAACCTAAAGAAAGAGAATGAATTGCTAAAAAGCAAATTGGAACTAGTAAAAAATAAAATAGAAGCTGAAAGTACAAAAATTAATGATTTGAAATAGAATAATATATAGTGAACCTTCTATGCATATTTAATGTTTTAATTTAATCTCACTGATCTTTGTAATTTAAAGATCTAACCTATCCTCTATTTATTTTAATTTGTTCATCATTCATATCCACTTACATTGAAAATAATTTAAAATTATAACTCTTCATTTCCGAATTTACATCGTTATTTATCCTCTCGACCTCTTAATCCACATTAATTTCAAGACCTCTAGCAGTATGAACTGCTTGTAAGTTTTCAGTAATATTTTAGCTCATTTAAATAAGTTATTACTACCTTCCCATTACAATTCTTGGTTAGAATGCTTCTTAATACTCTTAGTCTGTTAATAAATCTATAAATCCTACATTAAACCTTCCCTCATTGATAATCGTTCGATCGAATCCGCTATCTGCTTCAGAACTATTCTATCTTTGATAAACTAGAATGAACTTGCCTTCTTCAAAATTATATTTAAATTTTTCAGGATAGACATTATCCTTCCTTAATTATTATAAAGCTTCTCCAAGGGCTTCATGATAAAAAACACTAGTTGTAAATTTTTTCACAGGATATTGACTACAATATTCTTAACAACGACATAATTGAAGTCCCTCAGCAGGAATTTGGAATTAACACTCAGCCAATTTTTCATAAAATGATTCAAAATCTATATAAGAATTCTTTTTGCAGTTCTTGATTATTAATGGGTACTGAAGTCGTCTATTTGGATTTACAGTACATTTCAATGCGCTAAACTTAACTTCTTTTATAAATTCACCATTGCTATCCTTTTTCTATTTCAAAATTTATGTATAGCTCTTTTTACTAAACTTTTATTTGGATAGAAATTCATCCAACATATATTGTTTTCCATCATAATCAAATAATTTATTATCATTGATGCTAGAGTCTTTAAACATTCTAGAAATGATATTTTAATCAAAGTAAATCAGGTTATTCAACTATCCTGTGCTAGTCTGAAGAACATTCTTGCAAATTGGGCATTATATTGAAGTAGAGCGAAGTTAAGATTTTTTTTCTTTGAAAAAATAAGCAACATAAGACCTAATATCTGCACATCGGTTAAAATCTGGGCATTTGATGCATCTAACAGGAAATTCAACTTATTTTGAATTAATTGGATCGGTCAAATTAATTTTTCTTACTTAATACTTCTATTGATTTAACTTTGTTTAAATATCATCACTTAGATTTAATTATATAATCGATTGTATTTAAAGCATTATAGATTTGTATGTTGCATCATCAAAATTTGGGGATATATCTTAAATGTAAAGATCCTTATTTTAGAAATCATTTTTAAATGTGTTCTTTTTAAGGTCATATTGAAATTTAAATTAGATCGATGGAGCAGAGTTTAAAATATCTAATAATTCTTAATCTATAAATAATGAATTCAACATAAGTGAGAAAGTCGAAATATCTATTTTATTTTCACAACCAGGATAATGACAATGAAAAACAATACTTTAATCATTAATATCTGTCACCATTTCAACGTCTTGTCTATTTTGTCCACAGTTCTACTAATACCTTAGAATGCTTGTTAACTCGTAACATGCAGGATGTTGACAATTTAATATTCTTGTAGGAATAGTGATTTTAATCTTGTCTAATAAGCAATAAGCCCAGAAATCATAGTAGGATCCTTAAAAACCTAAATTTTTAATCAAAGTCGAAATTGAATTCGAGATATGATATTTATTATAAAGTGCACTGATAAAATTCTTATGTTCAATATTTTGTTAGTTGTTAAAAATGGTATCTGTATAGAATTTCTTCCTCTAATATTTGTGGGTCAGTATTCCTTCGATGACTTAGACAATTTAAGTTAATGGATGAAATTTTTCTCGCACAATTCCTCTGATGTCTTTTCTAAGATCTTATATTGAATATGCTTTTTTTCCACAAGTACATTAGGCAAATCCTCTTTCCCTTATTTATTATAATGCTTATGAAAAACTTAATATATCATGATTTTAAATATGAATACAATCTTTTGTTATTGTCTATTCTAATTAAGTATAAATGATACTGGTTATTAAACAGGATCAATGCCACTCTTTATCAACTCTACAACATCGAAGTAGATTTTCGATAAATTAGCATTCGGTATGACTTAGTATTGAATTGCGTCCATTTTTCGTTTAATAGAAATAAAATAATATATCAATTTTCATTTGCCCCGTTTATTGGAGAAATAAATTTACTTATTTATTCGTTTATGATAATATTGATTTTACATGTTCTTTAAAACATTTAAGTAATAATTTTTAAATCTTAAAATTATTTATACAATAATATGTTTATGAAAGAAGACTCTTTATCACATGTTTCGTTAATTTATTTTAATAATAGTAATAAAATTCAAACTCAGGTTATGAAGATTTCAACAAATTCTTCTATTTTCTATTTACAAATTGGACATTTTGAGATATTTAATACTTATTTACAACTTTAGCATAATACCATATGTTTGCACGGTAAATGTATAATGTTTTTAGGTTATTGAAAACAATTTTAACATTCAAAATTATTAATTACAATATGTTTAAGTCCTCTTAGTTTCTATTATCTATATATTTATCTATAACTAAGTAATTTTTAGATCACTGTCTTGGAATTTTTTGTAAACCAATAAAATAAAAACAATATTGCTATTAGTAGAATAATAATTTAAAAATTCTTGAATCTTATTTATGTTTCAATAAATCTAAGTAACTATCTTTTGTCTCTTAAAATGTGTTTTGGATTTTACAAAAATAGTTTATTTAAATATTTATCAAGAAATATTTCTCCATAAATAACATAGGAGTCTCCTGCCAATATACCATATTCTCTTTCTAATTGTCCTATTGAAAACCCTCTAAACGGCATCTTTTCTGACCTAGTTTAATTCACTGTTCTAAGAATAAAATTTGTGATTCTTTGGAAAATCGATAATTTTTTTGGATAAAAGATGTCTTATATATGAGTTAGTGAAGCTTGGCAATTAAAATTTGTGCTTCTTAATATATCAACTGAAAATTTAGAATCAGCAATGCTTATCTGAGTGACACCTTTGGAAGTAATTTTCTTCAACTTTTTTCTATTACAATAAGGATTTCATTACATATTATTATTGTATAGATCATATATTCTTTTTTGGCTCCAAATTAATGGGAATTTTGAAGCTAAAGGCTTTTAAGAAATTAATTCCCCAGAAACAAACACCTTAATCTTAGTCCTTTTTTCCTAGTTCAAATGATGGATTAATTATGTTGGAGTGAACTATTTAACTAATTGATAGGATTTATATTTGTCTTTGAGCATACTAAGAGAGTGGAGAACTTTTGATAATGCTGCACTTAATCCCAAAATTCCAGAGAGTGATAATAATGTCCTATATTCCTCCATTAGGGAATTTATTAATAAAATAATAATTAAGAATTAATTCAACTATTCAGAAAGCTTATGGCTATTATATGTTAAGCAATTTGTGGTTATCTTACCATGATTGATTATAATATTTATTTCATTAATTGTTTGTTTTTAAACATCATCCATAAAGATCTGGATGAGTATTTTTAATAATTTTATTAATTGCACAATGTAAATGAGAAAAATAAATAACTAAAAATCAGGTGAATTTTACGCTCACTTATATTATTTATTTTTAGTAAATATTTTTAAGACTTATGGATAACGAATTCGCCATTAAAATGAAGAATAATTTCTTCAGGTATCCAAAGTGGATAGATCAGTCTCCAATTCTATGTACAATTTCTCTTTTTTAAATTGATGTTGTTTATAATTCGATGAGAGATTATTACTCTGGCATCCAAAAAGTTCTCAAACCAATATCCTCAAAATTATTTAATCATTTGAAGATATGCAAAAGTCAACTCAAATATGAACAAGGCTTTTTTCTATATTTCTATTTATTTCTAGTAGCATTATTATTAGAGAAAAATTATAAATTAGGTTTATGAAAAATGGCTAGTTTAAAAATTTTTACACTGTTATCTAAATCTTCCTCACCCTACTAGACACTGCATTGTTAATACATTGACTTCTAGGTTTTAATAGCAAGTATGAATTGGAGAAATTTTTAACATTTCCAGAATGCATATTCTAATATATATATATATTCTGATAATACTAATAATTTAATTCATAATCAAAATTAAGTCCAACTTAGATCTTTTGGGTTGTGGTCTATATAAATGTGAAGATTTAATCATACATTCAACTTTTTTCCACTCTTTATGAACATCATTTTCACCAGATAATTGATTAAAATAGTCTCTTACATCTTATTGGTTTGGATTAGTAACTCTTTTTAAAGGTCTTTAAACATGAAACACACTGTTGGGTGACATTCGCGTATTCATTTTAAAATAAAAATTAATGAATTAAGTTGTAAATCGTCAACTTATAAAGCTAATTAATGTATTGAATAATTCCTAAATAAATGCTAAAAAAGAGCTAAAAGTGGTTTTTTAATTCATAAGTGATAAAATGTGGTTTGTTGTCATTCAAATGATGAAAATTAATATTTTTAATAGAAATTACTAAAATTTGAATTTTTTCAAATTGCAAAAACTTCAATAATTACTTTAATCATACATGCATTAGTCTAAAGAGAAGATAGATAAAAAAAGAAAAAAAATAAAAAAAAATATATTATTAGAATTAGTTCTAATTAGAGAGGTTTGAAATAGCAGATATCTGAGGGTATTTAGAATCAAAATATAAAGGACTTATTTAAAAAAAAAAATATCACTAAATTTAACCTAAAATTTCATTACGTGATTTAATTCTGAGAATAAAGGACCATCATGAATTGATCAAATTACATCAATAATGGGGATAGTGATTGAAAAACAAAACATCATTTTAGCGCTTATGAATTGGATAAATTCTATTAAATTTGAAAATATAAGACGAGTATAAAGCTCAATAAGTAGAAAGATTTTATTCAAAAATTTTAATAAACAAAATTCTTTCTTAAATTTAGAGATTAGTGAATCCTAAAACTTACTAATACTTTGCTACTTGGTTGTAATGAGTAGATCTAGATTATGAGAGGAGAGAATATAAAACTTAATATTACTAATTAGCAAGCCTTAGTAAATGAAATTTAATTTATTGATATTATTAAACCTTTAGGGAATTGGCTTAATTTTAAGAGAACTATACTTCAATAGGATATGAATCGAAAATGATTTCAGTTTTAAATGAAAAAGTAATTGCTGTGTGTTTAAACTCTTTAGGAATAAGTTTAATAGCTCTTATAAATTGAGATCATAAAGATATAAAATGAAAATAGTTGATCATATTATAAATTCAAATAATATGGGATGGGAGGATAAAATTAAGATGAAAAGATGTATTCTACACTAAATCAAAGTTAGAATAACTAAGCCAATAAGAGATATCAATTTATTGAAAAGTTTAGAGTTGATTAATTTTAGACAAGGTTGTATAATCTTTAATTGTTAATTAAATTCTATGCTTAAATTTTTTTATGAAATGCTATCTATATTAGAGTTAATAGTTGTTCCATTTTGATACACTGCTTATCTTGGTGCTATTAAATATATCAGTTTGTGTTGAGGATGAGTATTACAATTTTCTATTTTTAGATTCTTAGTCTAAAATATTTAGGAAATCAAAATTATTGGTAATTTAGAAATAGAATATTGAAAATTAATATTGTAAACATCAACTTTATTATGATTGATTCACTCTTAAGTTTTTGATTTTTAATTCCTTATTTTTTTATGTTCATTTTTTTCTTTTATTAGCTCATAAATCTGTAATTTAGAAGAAGGATTAACTTAACCTTAATTGTTTTTTTTTTATCTAATAAGTATTTCAAATTCTTTACTCTTAATTATTTTTTTCTACATATTTTATTAGACGTTTTTGAATTATGATTATTCTGTTATATAATTCAATCTATAATCTTTATAAAAGGATGCGCTCAGAGGATCCTTTGATGTCCTTTTCTAATAATATCTAGATTTCAGCTTTTAAATCATTTAGTATCTTCAAACTAATTTGCTTATTAACTAACTTTTCTACTTTTTAACTTATTTCAAGAATCCTGAAAAGGACCTTTTATTTAAAAGAAGCTTAAATAGCATTATTAAGTTATTGTTAAGTTATTAAAATGATTTATTAAAGATTTTCATTATTAGATAACACAAAATGACCAATTTGTTTAGGTGAATAAACTCCCTTCATTTAATTTAATTAATCAAATAATTTGAAAATTATATACAAACATAGAAGGTAATCTAAACTTCCAGTTACAAATTAAAATATATCTTTTGGTTTGAACATTTCTGAGTACAATTTTGTAAAAAAAAGAAATATTATAAAATAAAATTCATTATATTTTCTTTATTATCACTATTAAAACTATGAGTTAAGATAATTTATTTTTCTAAAAGATATATGTTCAAGAGGATGAAGCTTCATTATATTGAATTCACCTAATATCGTTTTAAATGGATTTTAGCAATAATTTAAGAAAATTTAACCTCATGAAAGATGAAGAGTTGAATAACTCCTGAAGATTTAATCATATATGTGGAATTTCTGGCAATATAATTTTGAGTTAATCATACGAGTGCAACTACATACAATCTGGTATATCACTACTATTTTCATCATTTATAAATTCTTATTACTTTATGAGTAACATAAATTAAGATGCTTGAATACAACCATGTTGCTCGCTTTTCGCTCATAAAAATAATCAAATTTCTTCTTTAGCAATAAACCTAATAATTATGTTAAAAAACATATAAAATTATAAAGATTAATCACAAATCAAATGGATCAAATTATACTTATTAAATACTTGGCAACCATTAGTATTAAAGTGGTTAACAAGGAGTTCCATCACCTTGTTTGAATGTAACAGATAACTTTTTCTTGTCTTGTATATTTTTTCAATTTACCTATTAAATGTCCATCCATAGCTTCTTTTGCTTTTTATGCACTTTCTTATTTGTCAAAGCTCACGAACCCAAATCCTTTACTCTTACCAGTTTTTGGATCAGTCATCACTCTTGCTGAAATCACATTGCCATATGATGAAAATAGATCCATAAGATCGGAATCCTTATGTTCATTTGGTAAATGAAAAACAAATAGATTTGCTCCAGGAGGCCCTGTTTTCTTTGAGTTGAATGTTGCCAAATCATTTAAATATTTTTCTTTAGTAATTATCTCTTTACTACCATCTGGAGAATAAATAATTGAACCAAAACTCACACTATGAACATAAATATGAATTGGAACCTTCTCACTATTTCTCCAGTTTCCCAATGAATATATATTGGTTTCTTCTTCTGATCTAACCATCTTGTATACGATTTAGTCTACAATTTATAATATCATATACTATGTCTCTAATAGGATCTCCTTCTTCATTAGCAGGAGTTTCAGGGTATTATGATTTCGCAATAGTTGCAGGTTAACCCAAAAATCTAACATCCAAAGGACGATCACTTAATTTATAACATTAATTTAGTACCCTAACTAATTCTTATTATGATTATTTTTTATTGCTAATAAGCAGCTTTCCTTAAAAGTATAAGATACTATGGCACTAATTGAGGATTATCCTTAATTCTAGATCTAAACATCGGTAACTTGGCCATATTTCATAAATATTTCTTTGATCATAGCTTCTTCACAGTCTTTCTATAAGCCATCAATTTATATTTTAGGAGATGTTTCCTCTGCTACTCCTAACCTTTCTTTTTCACCTTCAGCCCATTTAAGCACTAGAGGTTGCATTCCATCCACAGCCACCTCCTTTAATTATTTTGTGGCTTTTTCTCCCTCTTACATTTTATTGAATTTGACAATTGCTACTCCTTTAGATTTGGCTTGATATTAGATTATATTTAATACGATCATCTTTTTTAAGCATCTACACATCAGACACCGTATATCCTTAGCTTGAAAGAAAATTTTTCAATTTTATTTCATCCCATGCTGCTGGAATCTAAGAAATCTATAATTTAAGATAAAGTGGCTATTCTGTTGAAATAAAGGTAGGGACATAAGACATCGAATTGAATAAATAATTTTAAATAATTGGATTAAGAAAAATATTTGAAGAAATAGAAGCTATTATTAAAGATTTCCAAGAGAATTTCGATTTAAGGAATGCAAAAATAGAGATGGCATATCGCTCACAATAATTATAATTATGTTTTGAATATATTTTTCCAAGTCTCATTTACCTAAATATACATATTTGATTATACTTGCATATATTACATACCACTTAAATATTTGTAAATAATATGGAAATGGAAAAATTTCAAGTTAAGACTTTATTTTTGATACTTTCAGATAGCTCTTGCCTTAGCTGATGCTATTATTTATAAATATGAAGACTTTCCTACATATGAAAGCTGCTGGAGAAGACTCGAATGAAATGAGTTAAATTCACCTAATTTAATTTGAGAGTATCTAATAACTGTGTAAATGATATTAAGGTACTATTTAAGGAAAATCAAAGGAAAAGTAATGTGAATTACATTTCAAATATTTATCTGTTAGCATTCTCAGTTACTGAATATATAACTTATGCACTTTTTTTATATCAATGCGCATGAACTGTCATAGAATAAACTTTTTGGAATAGCAATTGTTATAAAATAAATAAAATGATAATTGTAGTAGAGTCTAACCAATCTTTTTGTTCTATTTTAATCAATTATTATAAAAGAAACTTTAATAAATATCTATCTTGATTAATATTTTTCTTTACTATTCATTTCTTCTCTATATACTACACTTACTGATTTGCAAAGAATTTTTAATTTTAATATTTATCATTTTTATTTAACCCTTTTCAGGGAATAATACACATATAACTCATATTTATTTCGTTCAAACCAATTTATANAGTTGCAGGTTAACCCAAAAATCTAACATCCAAAGGACGATCACTTAATTTATAACATTAATTTAGTACCCTAACTAATTCTTATTATGATTATTTTTTATTGCTAATAAGCAGCTTTCCTTAAAAGTATAAGATACTATGGCACTAATTGAGGATTATCCTTAATTCTAGATCTAAACATCGGTAACTTGGCCATATTTCATAAATATTTCTTTGATCATAGCTTCTTCACAGTCTTTCTATAAGCCATCAATTTATATTTTAGGAGATGTTTCCTCTGCTACTCCTAACCTTTCTTTTTCACCTTCAGCCCATTTAAGCACTAGAGGTTGCATTCCATCCACAGCCACCTCCTTTAATTATTTTGTGGCTTTTTCTCCCTCTTACATTTTATTGAATTTGACAATTGCTACTCCTTTAGATTTGGCTTGATATTAGATTATATTTAATACGATCATCTTTTTTAAGCATCTACACATCAGACACCGTATATCCTTAGCTTGAAAGAAAATTTTTCAATTTTATTTCATCCCATGCTGCTGGAATCTAAGAAATCTATAATTTAAGATAAAGTGGCTATTCTGTTGAAATAAAGGTAGGGACATAAGACATCGAATTGAATAAATAATTTTAAATAATTGGATTAAGAAAAATATTTGAAGAAATAGAAGCTATTATTAAAGATTTCCAAGAGAATTTCGATTTAAGGAATGCAAAAATAGAGATGGCATATCGCTCACAATAATTATAATTATGTTTTGAATATATTTTTCCAAGTCTCATTTACCTAAATATACATATTTGATTATACTTGCATATATTACATACCACTTAAATATTTGTAAATAATATGGAAATGGAAAAATTTCAAGTTAAGACTTTATTTTTGATACTTTCAGATAGCTCTTGCCTTAGCTGATGCTATTATTTATAAATATGAAGACTTTCCTACATATGAAAGCTGCTGGAGAAGACTCGAATGAAATGAGTTAAATTCACCTAATTTAATTTGAGAGTATCTAATAACTGTGTAAATGATATTAAGGTACTATTTAAGGAAAATCAAAGGAAAAGTAATGTGAATTACATTTCAAATATTTATCTGTTAGCATTCTCAGTTACTGAATATATAACTTATGCACTTTTTTTATATCAATGCGCATGAACTGTCATAGAATAAACTTTTTGGAATAGCAATTGTTATAAAATAAATAAAATGATAATTGTAGTAGAGTCTAACCAATCTTTTTGTTCTATTTTAATCAATTATTATAAAAGAAACTTTAATAAATATCTATCTTGATTAATATTTTTCTTTACTATTCATTTCTTCTCTATATACTACACTTACTGATTTGCAAAGAATTTTTAATTTTAATATTTATCATTTTTATTTAACCCTTTTCAGGGAATAATACACATATAACTCATATTTATTTCGTTCAAACCAATTTATAAAATAAATAAATAAATAAAATAGTAAATAGATTTGAAGATATTGGCTATTCTAAGGTGAGTCAATTTTGATAATAAATTCTTCCTTTGGGGTTATAAGGATTTATATCAAGAATTCTTCTTTGGAGAGCTTAGAAAACATAATTCTTCATCCTTTAAGATTTTATTTTCTTTAATATTCTATACAACCAATCTCTATCAATTTTATTATAAGCAATAGAAAAATAAATAAGTTTGCTGCTTGTCCCTCTTAAGTCTTTGTATTTTTTATTTATGTCAAAAAGGATAAGAATATTTATTTAAGTTCTATAACCCTTTACAAGCCAATTTGCTCTTTCAAAATTCCATTCTGGGGGAAATTTTGATAATTATTCATAAAACCGAAGTTCAATAATTTAAAAAGTAGACTTAGTATTACAAGGGGTTGAAATTATTTTATACTTTATTAATAGGGATTAATCTCATCCATCCAATTTTCTTATTACATATGACTGTCTGATAATAATTTCCGATTGCAATTTTTCACAAATTTATATGTTATACAATCATATGAAATCGCTTTATAAGAAAGACTCATTTTTTATAAATTATTTATTCCTTATTTACCAAATTTATTTTGAGAAGGTATATGTAATGGCTAAAATAAGACTGAATTTGATCAGCAATCTAATTAATCAAAACAATTCTTATATATATCCTATCCGACACAGATGTTTTAGTTATCATTATAAAATACAATTAAATATACCTCCTTCTCTTTTACTTTTATTAATAACTTCAAAATTCCTTTTTATCAGCTTGGAATAGTTTTTTCTCTTATCTCCAAATTATAGTTCTTTAAAGTTAGATTTCTCATTTTTATCTTACTTTTAGTTCATATTTATTGTTTTTAAATCTAGTTCTTTGTATCTATAGTAAAAATTCCTAAAATCATATGAATTTAACAGTCTATTGCATTCGGTTATTGCTAATTATTCTTTATTCTTAAAATTCATTTTTCCTAATGCAATCTTCATTTATATATGTATTTATAACTTTATTGTAATTAAGACATGATCAGAGATTTTGGCCCATAACAAAAATTTATTACTATCCATCTGTATTAATTAATAAGTGATCTGTTATCGAAGTAACTTATTGACCGAAAATTGTTATTTTAAAAGTTTTCTTCCTTATATCAGATAATTTAACATAGGCGAAGAGCTATTTTAATAGTTAAAATCCCCACACAGNAATAAATAAATAAATAAAATAGTAAATAGATTTGAAGATATTGGCTATTCTAAGGTGAGTCAATTTTGATAATAAATTCTTCCTTTGGGGTTATAAGGATTTATATCAAGAATTCTTCTTTGGAGAGCTTAGAAAACATAATTCTTCATCCTTTAAGATTTTATTTTCTTTAATATTCTATACAACCAATCTCTATCAATTTTATTATAAGCAATAGAAAAATAAATAAGTTTGCTGCTTGTCCCTCTTAAGTCTTTGTATTTTTTATTTATGTCAAAAAGGATAAGAATATTTATTTAAGTTCTATAACCCTTTACAAGCCAATTTGCTCTTTCAAAATTCCATTCTGGGGGAAATTTTGATAATTATTCATAAAACCGAAGTTCAATAATTTAAAAAGTAGACTTAGTATTACAAGGGGTTGAAATTATTTTATACTTTATTAATAGGGATTAATCTCATCCATCCAATTTTCTTATTACATATGACTGTCTGATAATAATTTCCGATTGCAATTTTTCACAAATTTATATGTTATACAATCATATGAAATCGCTTTATAAGAAAGACTCATTTTTTATAAATTATTTATTCCTTATTTACCAAATTTATTTTGAGAAGGTATATGTAATGGCTAAAATAAGACTGAATTTGATCAGCAATCTAATTAATCAAAACAATTCTTATATATATCCTATCCGACACAGATGTTTTAGTTATCATTATAAAATACAATTAAATATACCTCCTTCTCTTTTACTTTTATTAATAACTTCAAAATTCCTTTTTATCAGCTTGGAATAGTTTTTTCTCTTATCTCCAAATTATAGTTCTTTAAAGTTAGATTTCTCATTTTTATCTTACTTTTAGTTCATATTTATTGTTTTTAAATCTAGTTCTTTGTATCTATAGTAAAAATTCCTAAAATCATATGAATTTAACAGTCTATTGCATTCGGTTATTGCTAATTATTCTTTATTCTTAAAATTCATTTTTCCTAATGCAATCTTCATTTATATATGTATTTATAACTTTATTGTAATTAAGACATGATCAGAGATTTTGGCCCATAACAAAAATTTATTACTATCCATCTGTATTAATTAATAAGTGATCTGTTATCGAAGTAACTTATTGACCGAAAATTGTTATTTTAAAAGTTTTCTTCCTTATATCAGATAATTTAACATAGGCGAAGAGCTATTTTAATAGTTAAAATCCCCACACAGTATGAGTATGAGGGATTGATTTGTATTCATTTAACTCAATATTTATAATAAATTCATTAAATAAACTTTTGAGAGTGTTATTAAAATAAACTTTAATGATTATTAAATCTGCAAATTAGTTAACTGCTCTTATTACCAAAATACCCAAAGGTATCCT
The DNA here is from genome assembly GCA_905182995.1 of Paramecium octaurelia. Taxonomy (NCBI): domain Eukaryota; phylum Ciliophora; class Oligohymenophorea; order Peniculida; family Parameciidae; genus Paramecium; species Paramecium octaurelia. The sequence goes on from CAJJDP010000077.1 coordinate 270,487, forward strand.
CATTAATAAATACATTTGATATATCTAAAGAGTTAAAATCTCTATGTATACCTGTATTAATGCCACCAAAATGTGAAGAACCAGTTCTCTTATAATAATTATTATAATTAATTGAATCTTTAAATTAAGTATTACTTGCTCCTTATAAGGATATTATATGAGCGTTTTATTATTTTATGAAAAAGCGAGTTTCAGTTCTTAAACAACTTATATTCCACATTATAATATTATTGTAAATTTCTTATGTGAGTTATTCGTGGAAGGTTAAAATTTATGTTTGATACACTTAATTTTCGTTGTTAAGTAATAACAAAGCTTTTTCTATCTCATGCCTACTAGATACCTAATATTTATGATATAATATTATAAATAGATTTACCTAAATCCTTATAAATTCTTCTATCTCTCTCATGCTCAATCTCTTTTTTCAATAAATTCATTTTAGATTATTCCCTCATTTTTTAAGAACTATTAATTGAATTGTTCAATTTTTAATTACAGTTTTTATAATATCAACCATCCAATGCGTTAGGACTGTCTGAATGAGATAATCATTGATATTTTGCTAAATGATGTAAATTTACCATAGATTAAATTATTGGATTGGATTGGTGGCGAATTCTGAGTTGAATTAGTTTACATAAAAATATTATAATGATTTTAATATTTAATGAAAAATAATTATATATATATATAAAAATAAAACTTAAATGATTTACATAGTAGCCAAAAAATTCTCTCTTAAACTGGTTTATTCTTATAATTATTATATTCAATGTAATACCAAAATATTATCCTTTTTAAATTAATGAAATTATGAATAGACTTTATTTAATAGCTGGTCGCTAATCACATTTCTTGATGTAAATAAGAATTTTGATGTTACAGATTTTGGATTCTCATTAAAAGTTGTGCAATATTTCAAATATTCAATATGCTATAGATTTTATTCTGGAATAAAAAAGTCAGTTAATTTAATCAATTAAATTTTAATATGGAAATATTACATGAGGATATCTTTATTTTTATTATATAATTTATTTAATTCATGGATCAATAGCAAGATTTAAAGGAATTAATTTAGCTGTATAATAGCGCTGCTTAACTGAAGCGGAAAGCAGAAAAAAAATTAATCCGATTCACTGATTGTTTAACAGAGGAGGATAAAATTACATGCGGTATTGACTTAATAGATGAAATTAATACAATCAGATAAAAAATAAAACAGGAAAGGAGAGAGAAAGCTGATAATAGCGTGAGAAATTCTTACATATCGCTTTAAAATTCAATGTCTGAAAATAATCTTACTCTTAGAAAATAACTAAATGAAAAATCAATGAGTAGTTTTTATTGTTATAATTATAAGTGCTTGAGTAAGAAAAAATAAATTTTAGAGAATAAATTGAAGCATCTTAATCTTAATTGAACAAGCTTAAGTCTGAGTTAGAGATCTTGAGAGACAGTAATTAATTACTTTATAATTTCAGGTAATTTAGATGAGATCAATTAATTAACCTTGAAAAACCAGCAATTAGATGAGATAATCAATTAATTAAATAAGGAACTTATCGTAACTTAGAACTGTATTTCTTATGATAATTTCTTAGAATTGTAAATATATAAGGATGAAGAAGAAAGGAAAAAATAGTTTTACTCCTTAATAGAAAACCTTAAAACTGGTATTTTATCAAAATTGATAGATAGCAATTATAAATAATTATGATAATATCACACCAACACCACTTAAGGATGCAGCAACACCAAATGAGAAGTCCAATAAATGTTAAAAATTAGAAGAAGATAAACCATTAAACTAAGAGAATTTGATTTAAAATAAAATGAAATAGCTTTATCAGATTTTCAGTGATAAATAAAAATCTTTGCATTAACAGGCTGAAGAATAATTTGCTTAAATTGAAAATGGTATAACAAATATGGAAGAATTTCTTTAAAGAATTATTGATTAAGAAGAAACACTTAAAGAAAAAAACAAATTTCACAGTTTAGGAACAAGTTAAGACCTAACACATCATTAATATTTTGAAGATAATGAATAATAATAATTGTAAAATTAGCTAGGATAATAAATATTAAGTATATAAAATCTATATATATAAGATTTTAAATAAAATTTATAAGAATTGAAGGAAGCAAATCGTATGCTGCGAAAAAATCACAAATAAAACTAAAAAAGAATTACTACTCCTTTAGTTTGTATGAATATTTTAATTAATTATAGAACTGGGATAAAATTTTGAAACCTTGGCTGACCAACTACAATAGATTTATGAGAAGAGAGATGAACATGAAGAAGGTTTATAAGCCCAGATCGACTTTTTAGGTAATAATACTTATATTGTTTAGATAATGTGGTCGATCAAATAAAGATTTAAAAAAAAAAACCTTTAATTGATGATGATAAAGAAAATGTTTATAACTTTAATAATAATAATATTATGAACGATGAATTTAATTAAGATTAAATTACAAATTAAGATGAAATTTTGCTTTGCCAAAAAGATATAAAATAATTTAGTGAACAAAATTAAGATTAAAAAGTCGAAATTAGTGAAGAAAATAAAATAATATTAGTTCTAAATTAATAAGTCTTAGATTTAGAATAAAAAAATTTTAATTTGAAAATTGATATTGAAAGCAAAAACTTATAATTAGAAAAATACAAAGAGGAAATAAGATAACTCTCAAATTAAATATAAGATTAAGATGTAGTAAATTCAATATAAAATGATGAAATCAGATAGAAGGATAATCAGCTAATTGTGTTACAAGATAGATTATAACAAATCGAAGAAATGAGAACTTAATAAGATTCTAAATCTTTGTAAGAATTTTAAAAATATATTCACGAGTTGGAAGAACTGAATTAAGAATTGCTTAAAGAAATAGAATAATTGAAGTAGAGTATAGAAGAACTTTAAAATGAGATTTAGGATAAAAATGAGGAGATATCAATCGAAAAAAACAGCAATTCTGAGTAGATTATTGAAGAAGATAGCTCATAAATTAAGGCAACAATTGCTAGGAATGAGATTTATTAAAGAAATTAGGAAAATTAAGATGCAAATATATCAAACTTTGATAAATAATAAAATAGTAAATAAGATTAAGAAAAAATGACTAATTAATTAGATAATTTATCATCTGAGAAAATATAAATATAATAAAATAAAACAGATTTAGAATAAAATACCAATTAATTCAATTTGGAATTAGAAAAATTATCATTAGATTAATAAAGGTTTTAATTAAATAAACCTAATTTAAAATAAAGTCTCAATGAATTGAATGAATAATTAGAAAACTTAACATCAGATTAATAAGAATTATAATAGATTGAACGAGATTTCTATTAAAAGAAAAATTAATTAAATTAGTAACTAGATAACTTGCAATCAAGTTAATTAGTATAATAATAAACTAAAACGGATATAGAAGAAAATATTCATTCATTAGATGATAAAATAGATAATTTATCTTCAGATAAATAAGAAGTATAGTTGATTAAATCAGATTTAGAATAAAACACCAATTAATTGGATGATTAGTTAGAAAATATATCATTAGAATAATTCCAATTATAATAAATTAAACCAGATTTCTAATAAAATATATAATAAATAAATGAGTTGTTAGATGACTTATAATCAGGTTAACTAGAAATATAAGAAAATAAAACAGATATAGCTCTAGGAATAAATTCAATGGAGTGGTATTAAGAAAAAAAAGAAACAGATAAAAAAGAAAAAATCCAAAATGCAAGTGAGTTTAACCAAAAATTACTGAATGTGGAATCTGAAAAATAAGATTTTACATAAATTAGATCTGAAGAAGATTAAAGCAACAAGTAATTGAATGAAAAAGTACAAATTATAGAATCAGATAAATAATAATAAGATCAAAACATCAATTAATTGAATGAGAAAGTATAAAACCTGGAATCAGATAAATAAGAATTACAATAAGTAAAATCTGAATAAGAACAAAACAACAATATATTGAATGAGAAAGTACAAGGCCTAGAATCAAACAAATAAGAATTAGAATAAATTAAATCTGAATAAGAATAAATTATCATCCTAGAATCAAACAAATAAGAAGTAGAATAAAGTACATCCGAATAAGAAAAAAAAATAAATTAATTGAATGAGAAAGTACAAAACCTAGAATCAGATAAATAAGAATTAGAATAAATGAAATCTGAATAAGAATAAATTATCATCCTAGAAGCAAACCAATAAGAAGTAGAATAAATTAAATCCGAATAAGAACAATATATCAATGAATTGAATGAGAAAGTATAAAATTTAGAATCAGATTAATAAAAATTAGAATAAATTAAATCTGAGTAAGAATAAATTAACATCTTAGAATAAAACAAATAAGAAATAGAATATATTCAATCTGAATAAGAACAAAACATCAATTAACTGAATGAAAAAGTGCAAAATCTAGAATCAAACAAATAAGAATTAAAATAAATAAAATTTGAATAAGAACAAAACATCAATTAATTAAATGCTAAATTACAAAACCTAGAATCAAACAAATAAGAATTTGAATAAATTAAATCTGAATAAGAACAAAACATCAATTAATTGAATGAGAAAGTTCAAATCCTAGAATCAGATAAATAAGAATTAGAATAATTTAAATCTGAATAAGAACAAAACATCAATTAATTGAATGAGAAAGCTCAAAACCTAGAATCAAACAAATAAGAAGAAGAATAAAATATTAATTAATTGAATGAGAAAGTTCAAAACCTAGAATCAGATAAATAAGAACTAGAATAATATAAATCTGAATAAGAATAAAATATCAATTAATTGAATGAGAAAGTGCAAAACCTAGAATCAAACAAATAAGAATAAGAATAATTTAAATCTGAATAAGAACAAAACATCAATTAATTGAATGAGAAAGCTCAAAACCTAGAATCAAACAAATAAGAAGAAGAATAAAATATTAATTAATTGAATGAGAAAGTTAAAAACCTAGAATCAGATAAATAAGAACTAGAATAATATAAATCTGAATAAGAATAAAATATCAATTAATTGAATGAGAAAGTGCAAAACCTAGAATCAAACAAATAAGAATTTGAATAAATTAAATCTGAATAAGAACAAAACATCAATTAATTGAATGA